>JAGFNQ010008264.1:75808-94289 GCA_024364735.1 Boesenbergia rotunda | reverse complement strand
CTTGATGGCCACAACCATGGTTGTTCTTATCTATGGTTGGATATCAACCTATTTGGAGATGTTCCTACGATCTCCCGAATTGATAAAAAGGGTTATTCAATTTGAAAAATAAATAGGATTTTATTTATGTATATTGATACATTCTTTAATCATTCTTCTCACATAAGCTCAATTTGTATTTTTAGGTTAATCACTCGATCATGTCTTCTCTGAATTTGCGTTCCATCTTGGGCACCAATAAACTGACTGGGCCTAACTTCATGTACTGGCTTCGAAACCTGAGGATAGTCCTCAAGGCAGAGAAGCTTGCTTATGTCCTTGAAGATCAACTTCCCAACCGTCCTCCAGAAGATGCAACTCCAGACCAGTTAGTGGCCTATCAGAAACATATGACCGATTCTGAACTTGCGAGTTGCATCATGCTAGCCTCTATGATACCTGAGCTGCAAAAGCAGCATGAGCATATGGATGCTTATACCATCATCTTTCATCTTCATGAGTTGATTGAAGAGCAGGCGAGATCCGAAAGGTTCGAAGTCTCCAGACTCCTCTTCACCTCTAAGATGCAGGAAGGCACTTCTGCTTCGCAGTTTGTGTTAAAGATGTTGGGGTACATTGAGCGACTGAGCACACTCAGTTTTGCAATGGATCATGAACTAAGTATTGACTTAATTCTGAATTGTTTGCCCAAAAGTTATTCACAATTTGTGATGAACTATTGGATGAACAAACTAGAGACCACCATTCCCGAGTTGCTCAACCTGCTGAAGACTGTAGAGCCTTCTGTAAAGCCGGATCAAAAGACGGTACTGTTAGTTGGTTACTCGAAGAAAGGTTCTAAGAGGAAGGCCAAAGAACAGAATAAAGGAAAGAAGAAAAAGGCCAAAAAGACTGAAAAGAAACCAAAAGAAACTTGCCATTATTGTGGCAAGGAGGGTCACTGGCGAAGAAACTGCAAGGTTTATCTTGAGTCCTTGAAGAATAAGGCATCCGATGCCCCATCCTCTTCAGGTATCTTCGTTATTGAATGTCACTCTATTTCCTCTAATACCTGGGTACTTGATACTGGGTGTAGCTCACATATATGTAATGACATACAGGGGCTAAGGAAAAGAAGAAGACTCGTCAAAGGAGAAGCAAATTTGCGAGTTGGAAATGGAGCAAAGATTGCTGCTGTTGCCATCGGAACATATTTGCTAAAGCTCCCCACTGCACGTGTCTTAGAATTGAATAATTGTTATTTTATTCCTTCGTTAATAAAGAACATTGTATCTATTTCATGTTTGAATGAAAAGGGTTATCATTTAACTTTTAGTAACAATTGTTGTTACATAACTTTAAATGTCGTTCTTTATGGGAATGGAACTTTGTGCAATGGTATCTACATGTTAGATTTATCCAGTGACGTTTTCAATATCGAAGTTAGCAACAAACGTGCTCGAATAGATAATCGAATAGACTCCTACACATGGCATTGCCGTCTTGGCCATGTAAGTAAGAAACGCATGACCGAATTACACCGATGTAGAATTCTGGAATCATTTGAACCCGGTTTATTTGATACATGCGAATCATGCTTAAAAGGCAAGATGACCAAATTACCCTTTTCCGGAAAGGGTAATCCAGTGGGAGAATTACTTGGTCTAATACATACTGATGTATGTGGGCCAATGTCAACTCTTGCACAAGGAGGCTATAGCTACTTCATCACCTTTATCGATGATCACTCACGATTCGAGTATGTGTTCTTGATGAAACAGAAATCTGAAGCTTTTGAGAAATTCATGAAGTTCAGAAATGAAGTAGAGAAACAGCTTGGCAAAAGTATTAAGATACTTCGATCCGATCGGGGTGGTGAATACTTAAGTCAAGAGTTTCAAGATTATCTTAGGGACAATGGGATATTGTCCCAATGGACTCCGCCGTATACACCACAGCATAATGGTGTATCTGAGAGGCGTAACCGAACCTTGATGGGCATGGTTAGGTCGATGATGAATCATGCAACTCTTCCAAAATCCTTTTGGGGCTACGCACATAAGACAGCTGTTTATTTATTAAACAGAGTCCCGACCAAGGTAGTCTCTACTACTCTATATGAGACATGGAATAGTAAGAAACCCCACTTAACTCACCTTAAGATATAGGGTTGTCCTGCATATGTGAAGCGGATGTATCAGATAAATTGGATGCTATGTCTGATAAATGTCTATTTATTGGATACCCTAAGGAAACGAAGGGTTACCAATTCTATCATCCCTTGGAACAAAAGGTGTTTGTTTCAAGGCATGCTGTATTTCTGGAAAAAAAAATTTCTTTTACAAGAAAACAGTGGGAGTGGCATTGAACTTGATGCAGTTCACGAAACTCCAATAGACATTACAGAGACACCTAGTCTAGACCCACAACCAATAACTCATAATGATGAGCTATCAGTTGAACCTAAAACTACACCACCTCTTCGTAGATCTGATAGGACACGCAATATTCCAGAGAGATACGGATTTCTCATAAGTGAATCGAACGACGTGTTACTCATAAGCGATGACGAACCTATCAGTCATGAAGATGTTCTGAAAAGTTCAGAAAGGGACAAATGGCTTGAGGTCATGAAGTCGGAAATGGATTCCATGTACGAAAACCACGTATGGGACTTGGTTAAACCACCTGAAGGGATTAAGCCCATAGGGTGCAAGTGGGTTTTCAAGAAGAAAACCGACATGGAAGGTAATGTTGATACCTTTAAGGCTAGATTAGTGGCAAAAGGATATCGTCAGAAGCAAGAAATTGATTATGATGAAACCTATTCGCCAGTAGCTATGCTTAAATCCATTCGGATGCTCCTAGCCATAGCAGCTCATTATGATTATGAGAAATGGCAAATGGATGTGAAAACAGCTTTCCTTAACGGAAACCTGCTTGAGGATGTATACATGATATAACCTGAAGGTTTCACATCGGTTGATAAAACAAAAGTATGCAAGCTTCGATGATCCATATATGGACTGAAGCAAGCATCCAGGAGCTAGAACATCCGTTTTGATGAGACAATCAAAGAGTTTGACTTCTCACAAAATCCTGACGAACCTTGTGTGTACAAGAAGGTTAGTGGGAGTGCAGTCGTATTCCTAGTATTATATGTCGATGACATATTACTTATAGGAAACGATATATCAGTCTTACAGACAGTTAAAATTTGGTTGTCCAAAACTTTCTCCATGAATGACCTGGGAGAAGCAACCTATATCCTTGGGATTAGAATCTATAGAGATAGATCAAAACGGTTGCTTGGTCTTTCGCAATCTACATATATAGACCGAGTGCTAAAAAGGTTTAGCATGTCGGAATCCAAGAAAGGTAACCTTCCCATCAGGCATTGGATCAACCATTCAAAGTCTATGTGTCCGCGCACAGAAGACGAGAGGATTTGCATGAATAAGATTCCTTATGCATCCGCGATAGGATCTATCATGTATGCTATGTTATGTACAAGGCCCGATGTATCGTATGCTTTGAGTGTCACAAGAAGATACCAGTCGGATCCAGGAATGGATCATTGGGCGGCTGTTAAGACAATCCTTAAGTACTTAAGAAAAACTAAGGATGTGTTCCTAATATATGGAGAAGGAGATATGGTAATACGTGGGTATACAGATGCCAGTTTCCAGACAGATAAGGATGACTCCAAATCTCAGTCTGGATACGTATTTACTTTGAATGGAGGCGCAATAAGTAGGAAGAGTTCCAAACAAGACACCGTAGCGGATTCTACCACGGAAGCGGAATATATCGCAGCTTCGGAAGCAGCAAAGGAAGCAGTCTGGATCAAGAAGTTCGTCTCCGAACTTGGTGTGGTTCCAACCATTGATGAAGCACTGCCGGTTTACTGCGACAACAATGGAGCTATTGCACAAGCAAAGGAACCATGGTCTCACCAGCGATCCAAACACGTGCTTCGCCGCTATCATCTGATCAGAGAGATTATAAGTAGGAATGATATACAAATTGAGAAAATTCCCACTTAAAGGAATTTAGCGGATCCTTTAACTAAGGCCTTGTCTCAAAACAAGTTTGAGGGTCATGTTAGAGCCTGTGGTATTGGATACCGTAGCGATTGGCATTAGGCCAAGTGGGAGTTTGTTAGTGATATGGGAGAAGTGTCCTAAGGCAATCGCCTTATGATTGTAAACATTTATTTTAATAAATGATAATTCACTATTTGAGTATACATGTTTGTGTATTTGATTGGGATCTTAAACTCATCTACTGAATGTCCACAATACAATTCACAGCATAAGAGAATTTGTGATGGGATCACAACTAGTGATTATCTCTACATGTGCAAATGTGAAGTATTGAAAATATCCCTAGTCGATGAATTGATAAAAATGGACACTATCAATTCTGTTGAGACTAGCATTGGTTATTCTCTAATCAGCTGATTCTCACTGGCTGGTGACATTGGGATGTCCGGAGATAAACATGGATGTTAGTTAGGAGAACTAGTTCATTGGAGTGACTAGTTGTAAAACTTCATATGCTAATCTATATAGATATGTCAATGAAGTTATTACTGCAGCTTAAGTGCGATGTTCCTTTGACTTGCGGTGTTCAAGTCATCTTGGTCATGGAGACTTATACTTTAACATCTTAAGCAAGCATCTCCAAGGAGGTGTGGACCCAGGATGGTTGGGTATAAGCCGAAGTGCCCGAAGATGTTTGAACAACCTACAAAGGATTCACCACTCCTTGCGAGGAGATGTATACCCAGGCCTATCGTCGGATTATTACTCAAAGTCTCTGGCCAGAGCATATCATGTTTAGAGTATGAATCTCTTACATACATGAGAGTAATTAGAAATCCAAAGGACGAGAAAGACACTATTTGGGCTAGGTGTGACGTAGTCAGTCTAGTGAGGACTGACACAAACAGACCATGTCCTGAACCAAGTGGGTATAAGATGGTGAAGGGAATGGGGCATGATTTATTAGAGCTGCTGAAGGGTTTCAGAATTACTTCTGAGGTCAACCGTTGATCTTTCGATTAATTGGGGATCATGATGTACTACTAGGTGCCACTCATGATCGTTCTATAATTGGTTGATTATAGACGGCCAACATAAATCGAAAGCCTATTTAGTCACACGCACTACGAGTAATCTGAGGGATTTAAAACGAGTTGAAAATTGGATTTTTGGATCAAGAGAAATAAGTCGAATCTGAGTTAATCAGAGGCGCAACGGAAGCTTAAAATGGCTAAGTCTTTTGAAGGCTTTTTGGGCCAATTAAATGAGTTTAATTCACGTTGGTTCGGCTCGGTTTGGCCAGCCAAAGAGGGTGCCAACCCTCTTTGGTTTGGCCGGCCATTAAAGGGGGATAAAACCAATTTATTTGGTTTAATTAAGAAAATAAATCTAGCGCGATTTGTTTTATAAATTATGGATAAATAAATTTGTGTAAAGAAATTTATATAAATAAATTTATAGAAATTTATTCTTTTATGGAAATTAAAATGATCCATGAAATTGTTTATTTTAATTTTATAAAATCAATTATGAATTGATTTTTCCATAATAAGAAAGTTTATAAATTTCTTATAAAATTTATTCCATAATAAAAGGAGAAGAAGTATTTGTTTTATTATAAAGTTAGTTATAATAAAACTTGGTTGAAACAGAATAATTCATAAGAGAATTTATAGGATAAATTTGTTATGAAAATTCCGTTAAGAGGGAGACTTGGCAAGGGAGATGCTACTATATAA
This sequence comes from Boesenbergia rotunda, assembly GCA_024364735.1. Taxonomy (NCBI): domain Eukaryota; kingdom Viridiplantae; phylum Streptophyta; class Magnoliopsida; order Zingiberales; family Zingiberaceae; genus Boesenbergia; species Boesenbergia rotunda. The sequence continues at coordinate 88,525 of JAGFNQ010008264.1, read as the reverse complement.
AGGAACCAAAGGCAAGCCCTTAATTCCAATTGAGTTATCAAGAGATTAGTAGCTCCCTCTCTCTCTCTCTCTTATTCTCTTCTCCCTTCCCCTTAGGGCCGGCGCCCACATTCCCCCTTAGGGCCGGCGCCTCCTCCACCTAGGGCCGGCGCTTCTTCCACCTAGGGCCGGCGCTTCTTCCTCCTAGGGCCGGCGCAAGCTTCCATCAAGAAGAAGAAGAAGAAGAAGAAGAAGCGGATCGTTTCTCCTTCCTTCCCGGAATATAGATTCCGATTCTTGGTGGTTAGTTTCCTTTCTTCTTTCTTGATCTTCTAGTTGTGCCTTTTGAGAATCTAGTAGTTCTCGTCGGCACAAAACTCGTGACTTTGCGAAGTCATCCCGAAGAGAACTCGGCGTGGACGCGAATAGAGGCGGAGCTTCCAAGGGACGCTACGGTTGGATCTCGTCCCTTTTCTTCGAGTTACGCGAGGTACAAAGTAAATTAGTTTACTTTTCCACAAAGTTTTATTTTATGATCATGTCCACACACCATAAGGTTGCATGCTAGATACGTGGTTAGAATAATTTGAGAAATTATTTTATGCTAATTCTTCCGCTGCACGTAAAAATTTAAAATTTTACGAACCCGTATCCTTGTCAACATGCACCCGGTCCCAACACTTGTAGATCATGATGAAGACTTCCTCTGTGTCTTTAGGGTTTATCAAAATTAAAGGAACAATTTTGAACAGCCTTTTGAGTATGATAATTTTCAAGGAGATAAATTTTTGACAACACAATTTGGAATGATAGCACAATTTTCAAAAAATATTTTGAAATGATAATAATTTTTCAAAGATATTTTGAAATTATAATAATTTTTCAAAGAGATAGTAATATACAAAGGTTTTTGAATCAAATTTTTTAAAACCTTATTTTGAGATGATACTAAATTTTGGAGCATAAGGTTTTTGAAAAATCTAAATTTTTTGAAAGATATTAAAAAAAGACTCCCCTTGTATCTGACTCGTCTGACCTTATCTAAGTGCTTTAAGGGACTTCAGTATTGACCAGGTTTGACTATGTTGACTTAGTTTTACAAATCAATAATTGACCCAATCAAGTCCTAGATCTTAGTATAGTTCAATCAAGACTTAGTTTGATGAGTAAATTTTGAAAACAAATGAAATTCAATTTTTGAAAAATGTTGAGTGGAAAACATATAGAGTTAATTTAGAATTAATTTCGGAAAAAAATTGAGTTGATTTTGAAAAAGTATTAAACTACATTATTAGGTCCTAGACATCTCACCCAGTTCTACATGACAAAACAGGTTACCTTATTTGTTTTGTGAGATGTTTTAACAAAAATGAAAATTTTAAGTTTGAAAAACATGGTTAATTTTAAACGGTTAAATTAATTTTGAAGATGTTTATTAAGTTTAAGTCTATTTTGCAAGATTTTGTTGAATCTAAGATTAGTTGAAATTTGTGTTAGATTCAAATCTAACAATAGTAAAGTGAATTTAATTTTCTATAATTGGCTTCCAGGTCTTGGTGAGGCACTAGGCCTTCTTTGGCCGTAGCCTTATTGGATCATCATCCCTTTCCTTGACAAAGCCTTTTATAGAAAATTCATCTTCAAGTTATTTCTTGAAAGATTTTGGTCTAACTAGCTTGGGTTTTGGATCGGTAGCTTCAGCTAGTTCCACCAGATTAAACAGACCAAGTAGGGTATACTTGACCTTATTAGAATGGTTTCCCTAACGAACTATCATCTCACCTCCACCCAATACTATGTTGTTCAAATTTCAACTAAATCACTTTGTCCTTATTCTAACCAATCCTAATTCTAAGCATAATAAAAAAAAATAAGATAAAAAGCAACACACAATTAAAGCAAACAATTATCTAAGTAAGGCCACAATTGGAGTAATACTCTGAATTTTCGAAATCAGCAAGATTATGAATTAAATTTTCTAGCATATCGACCTTATGTTTCAAGGTTTCATTTTCTTGTTTCAATTTTCTAAAATTTTCTTTAACTAATTTATATAAATTAATCACGGTATTTGAGATAAATATTGGATTTTCAAATATTAAAAATTTACCTTTCTCGATTGTTTGTCCAGTACTCTTGTAATGATCACGAGCTAATCGGACCAGTTTTGGTCGATCTCCTTCACTGTCTTTTGATTCCGAGTCGGAGTCGGACTCGGGTATAGGTTGAAGCTTCTTCTTTGGTGGTCCTCTTAGAGCTTTCCCTGCACTAGAAATTACACCTTCCTCGACCATTACAGTATCTATTTGATTATTTAATTGTAATTCTGAAAAAGATTCAAAATTGGTTACCATTTTTGTCTCAGTCAATTCATCTTCTGACTCTGGCTCGAATTCGCAGTCAGGTATGGATTCTTTCTCATCTTCTGATCCGGAGTCAATTTTGAAGTCGGGTGCCAGCTCTGTTTCGACAATATGAGCTTGAGCCGAGTATGTGATAAGTACCATTTTGTTGACTATTTTAATTGCTAAAATCCATGTTTGACCCATGTTTTACTTGCTTAATTGTGATTTTTACGCTAGGTTTTAGGACTTCCTCTTATTTTGGACTTAATTGCAAATTTGCACATATTTGGATTATTTGGCCACTAAATTTTTGATCTATTTTTGTAGGCATGAAAGGTTCATGGACCTAGGGCATACTGGGTCAAACTTGGGTCGGAAGTGGACCCGGATCGAGTTATCAAGCTTCGGATTAATCCGGGATGTCCGATTCAAAAGCGGCTAGATCTGAGCCATCCGGGACCATCTGAAGCAATCCGAGCTAGGGTTAGGGTTGATCAAGCACTCTGATCAAGATCTGAAGGTTTCATCCCAATCAGAGCTCATTCAACTGTTGGATCAAGCTCGGAGGGCTCTAGATCGTCCATTCAAAGATTAGGTTGATCTGGACCATCCATTGCAAATCTGGAGGATCCGAGCTACCACGAGGTAGATCCTGACCCCTGATCAACATTATCAATGTTTGGGTCAAATCACAGCAAGATCAGCCGTTGGATTTCCTCAAATCAATCTGAGTCGTCCAATGCTAATTACTTAAGGAAAATTTCCACAGCTCTTCCCTTTGTCGCGTCTTCGCCGCAAGCTGCTTTCTTCATTGAGTTCTTCCTTTTGCTTCATGTTTTCTTCAATCCGTTGGCGCGGCCACTCGATTTCCTTGCTTAGATCATGTGCTAAGTCGTTGGGAAGGCCATCAGTGAGAGTTTCTAGTTCGGAATTGCCCAAGAACAGAGCTGTTGAGAGGTTTCCGCAGCTCTGTCCATTTGTTACCTTCGGATCGGCTGTGCTCCAATTCCTTCCACCAGAGCTATCTAGAGGGGTTCCCTAGATTGCTTGGATCATCATCAACTCACCTTCGCACGCAGACACAGCTGAATTGAAGATTTCGAGTGGAAATTTCAGAATGAAGCAATCTGAGCTGTATTCAATCGCAGATGGAGTTTCCCCCATGATTTGCTGAGCTTACGGGTCTGAGGCTCTCCCTTGCGTGACGAACAAGGAGTACCTGAGCTCGGGAAGGGATCGAGGAGTAGTTTTTTTAGTTAAATTTCTATTTCTGCAGTAGTTGTAATTTCTGCGCAACGTTCTGTTTCTGCAATTTCTTGTATCAGCTGTTTAAGAGTGGTTTCTGAATTGTTTAGCTTAATTAGGTTTTGAATCTTCAAGTTAAATAGTTTAGTGAACTTGTTAGTGATCAATTGACTTTAATTTTAGTATATTTCTCTGTTAATTGCTTGCGTGCCAACTACATAGCTGCGTGCCACTTCTATTTCTGCAACTCTCTATTCAGTTTCGGAATTTTCAGTTTATTTCCAATTAGATTTGTGTTTAGTTCATTCCCTGCAATTGAAGATAGCATTTAGTATGTTAGTGCATGAGATCTGAATTTGTGCGTAATCCTTTTTATTTCTGCATTTTTAGTTCATCTTGTTTGCAATCAATCTTAATTTCTGCAGCCTTGTTTGTAACTCTTAGCTTTCGGGTTCCAACTTCCAGTTTCTTCACATTCATTAGCTTTTGAAAACTGCACTTTAATTGGTTGCTTCACCTTTAATTGATTCACATCAGTATATTCCCTCAGGTTATAGATCTACAAGTAGTTTCCTTTCGGCAAATAAGTGTTCCTCCCTTTTTCGTATCAAGTTTGTATCAACTTCTTCACCTTGTATCAAGAGAGGAGTTGATATTAATTGCTACCAAGTTAGATGTAGTTTTTACTGAGTTTTTGAGTCTGAAATTAGTTAGGTTTGCATTCATCCATTTCTGAATTTTGTTTGCATTGGTTAGCTTCCAAAACTTGTAGCTAGTTGGTGTTAATGTTTGTTGCTTGTTAAATTTCCTAATTTCGTAGTTAGCCATTGTTTTAAGCTTGAATTGCTTTCCGAAAACTTCCATCACTGTCTCTATTTCTTTACATCAGCATTGTTTGCATTGGAATTTAAATTTGCTTTTCCAATTTTAGTTAAGATCCCTTGGTTGAGCTAGTTTACTTTTGGTTGAGTTAGCACTTGCTATTGCTTGTTTAGTTCATTAGTTTAGTTCCTTTATTTTTATTGCTCTTTCGTTTTTAATTTGCCAACAACCCAGATTTTATTTCTAACCCAAAATATAAATGACACATAAACACGAGCTCGAATCAAACAAACTTTCAACTAGTCCCTAGGAAAAATACGACCTGTGGCCCCTTTACTACATTTTCATATTTTGATTGCAAAAAGGGTTTCCAGCACATATTCATATTTTAAATTTGAGACCCACATCGTGACAGTCTATTTTGGGTCCGTCAAATTTTTGGCGCCATTGCCGGGGAAGCAACTAGTTGATTTGTTTGATTTTTGCTTATGTGCTTTTAGGCATATCATTTGATTATATTTTCTTGTGCTTTATCTTTTGTATACGGTTGCTGCCATTTATCTTGTTTGTTTTGTGACAGGACTACCAGTTTAAAATGTTCTCATCTAATTACCAGCAACCGTGTCCACAGTTTCAGCAGAACCAACCATTCAATCAGCAACCAAATCTGTTTTTTCAGCCACAATGTCAACAATTTCAGTAAGATTTTCAGCCAAGTAAAAATTTCCAGCAAACTCAGATTGGGCAGCCACAACTCCAGAATTTTCAACCCCAATTCCAGCAATTTCAGCCCAACTTTCAGCAACCTTATCAACAAGATCAATCACTTTTTCAAGGAATTCAGCAAGGGTGTTTAGATAATCAGAATTTTCAGCAACCACCCTTCCATCATGTTCAACCAAACCAAGGATTTCAGCATGTTAACCAAAATTTCCAGCAGCCTTTTGTAAGTTTTCAGCAGAGAAATAATCAATTTCAGCCTCAACCTCAGCCATGGCAGCAAGAATTTCAACCCATACAGAATTTTCAACAACCTTTTCAACATTCACAGCCATATGATCAAAATTTTCAATTTCAAAACCAGAATTTTCAGTCCCAACCATTTCAGAGTTTTCAATTCCAGGATCATAATTTTCAGCAACCAATCCAAACTTCCAACCAAAAATTTCAGCCCTATGATCAGAGTTTCCAGAATCAAAATTTTCAGCCATCTCCACCAAGTTGTGAGCCAAGTTTTTAGTAGTTAAATCAGTCCATTCATCCATTTGAGCAGCCCCAACAGTTCCCATTTCAGAATGCACAGCCTCCTCTTGGTCTTCAACAGCCTTATGTTACATTTCAAGACCAACAGGAGTTCCACACCAATCAAGGAGGCTTTGAGAATCCTGATGAGAGTGAGGCTCAACAACAATTGATGGACATGCTTTAGCAAGTCCTACAACAACAGCAAAATGTTCAACAACAACAACAAAACATTGGAAGACAAATGGAACAATTAGCTCATCAAATGAAACAAAGGCAAGCCCAAGAATCAGGACAATTATCTTTTCAAGCTAATATTAATTCTGAGAGCCCCGGAGTTGATTTTATATCAGTTCAAGATGACCCTAGTGCATGTCCAAGTCCTTCTTCAAGTGATCTTGCAAATTTGGTGGAAGAAGAAGAAGAAAACATCAAAAATAGGACACCTACAGCATGTACTCCTCTTGAAGCACCACAGGACCCTTCTTATCTTTTATTTTGCGATGATAGTATTATTGATGGTCCTAATTTTTCTGATATTGTTGTTGCAGATATTACAGAAGGAACATGCATAGGAGATGATTCTACAGGTGTAGGGGATTGCACTGAGCCGCAGGGACCACCACAATTAGAGGATGAACCAGAAAGTGTAGGGACTTGCTTGGTGGAAGCAAGAACCCAAGGATCACCTATTTTAGTTGAGTGTCCACCAGAACTTGGACCTGAAGAGGAGATTGCACATTACCAGGAGGAAGCTATGGATACATCCACTCTTGTAGAACCTCCAGGTATTCTTCAGCACGATCAGGTAAGTATTCCTCCTAATTTTTCTAAAAATTACATAGAGGTACCTCAAACTGATTTTATTGTTTGTGATATACTTAGGGATGCATCTCTTGTAGAATTTGATTGTGAAAAATTCATAAGGGTACCTAGTGCTGAATTTGCTGAATATGAAACATGTGGTGATACATATCATGAAAATGCTAAATGTGAAAAATTTTTAGAAGTGCCTAGAATTGATGTTGATTGTTGTGATGAGTCTTTTGATATATCTTATGCTGAAAATAATTGTGCAAAATTCATTGAGGGACCTAAAATTGATTTCATGGGCTGTGACACATTGCTTGATACATCCTTGATGGAAAATAATTGTGATATTTCTATTGAAGTGCCAAAAATTGATTTCTTTGTTTGTGATGAGTTCCTGGATGCAAATTATGTAGAAAATGATTGTGAAAAATTTATTGAGGCACCAAGAATTGATTTAATTCAATGTGATGCAGTTTTGGATACATTTCATGCAAAGACTGAATTCATTTCATTTCTTTCTGACCCTGCACGTTTGAGAGAGGTATTATATTGTTTTGCAGGGTGTAGAAGACTTCTGGAGTGGGTGCTCCATCTGAACAGACTCTAGCCTCCAGGAAAAATCTTTCAAAAGGCATCAAAAAGGAGGAGTTGATTTTACTCTAATTCAAAGCACTCCACCTCTGACATGGGTCTTGTACCTAAATCGCCTGCGGCCACCGGAGCAAATTTTTGTGAAATTCAAGTGTGGTGGAGTCCTAATTCTTTCAGCCACCCACACGCCTCCACTACCACGATGGAGGCTACTTCTGGATCGACTCCGTCCACCAGAAATAAAGGGGAGTTTGTTCCTTCTTGCATTTTCTTTCACTTTTATGATTTCTAGAATTTTCCTTTAAATTGAGTCCTTACTAATAAAGGCATGAGTAGAGTAGAATGCATAGGAGTCATTGTAAATACCTTGTTATTTCTTTTGTCACTTCTTTTTTTTGCATAACTAGGAATAAATGTATCCCTCTAGGTTATTCTATAGCATTTTAGAATCTCTTGGAAAATAAATTAAATTTGGTTGTAAAAACTTAGGGTTTGAGCTCATGGATGAATTCTTGGATGTTTGAGTACTACTTTGCTTTAGATTCTTAATTGAGGACTTGAGATGAATTATGTTTGCCTAGTAAGAATTAGCCTTATTTTTGTGATACACATATGTCATTGTACTCTAGAACTTGCTTAGGTTCTTTCAAAACCATATTTCAATGATTGGATCACATCTATAGAAGCTAATTAATTTGTTTACCTTTCCATATCAATTTTGGAAAAAATCATGTTCATTCCATTTTTCTTTAGCTATTTTCTATTCTTACTCTCACTTTTCTATGGATTTGTTTGCTTGGGATGTTTCTTAATGCTACTTTGCCCGAGACGGACAAAGATTTAAGTGTGGGGGAGTGACTAGTGTTTTGGGAAGATTGGTATTAAAGAGGCATTTCATATCAAGAAATTTTTTTTCTTCAAAGTTGAATACTTTGAAGATTTAAGTAGCAAGCAATGGACCAAAGACAAAATCAGTGCCATTTCAAAAGAAAATAGTGAGACAAAAGTGGAGAAGTGGTCAAGAGATTGAATCCAAAAGCAAGGAATTTAAAGAAGAAAAGATTGTTTCAGTATCATTTGATTGCAATGGGCACACACACAGTTTAGTATCCATCTTAATCTAAAATTTTTGGGTGTTGAAAATTAGTGATGCAGTGCCGAAATTAAGTGAGGCATTTTTGAAGAAGAATTTTGCAATGAAAAGCAAAATGGCACGCAAGCAAAAGCAAAGTTGTGCCATAGAAAAAAAAATCAGTAAAGCTTTGGACTTGCAGCTGTACCTTGCATTGAAAATCAGTAAACTTTGTATCAAGATGACTTACAGCTGTACCTTGCATTTAGCTACTCTGAAGATTGACCGAATCTGAAACATGGCAGCAGAAATTTGTGCATTGCAGAAAATCTATGCTATTACAGAAAACATTTAGCTATTGCAGAAAATCTGTGCATTGCTGAGGCTGGAATCCAATTTACTGATCTGGAATGGAATGGAATGAATTTACAGCAAAAACAAGCTGAATTTGCAGCTGAAATCTGTATCAGATTGTATCAAATAGAAATGCAAATCAGGAAGTTAGCTAGCCTGATGACAGAAAAAATATGTGCAAAAGTGAAGGAGGAAGTAGCACGCAAGTGGGAAATTGGTGCCCAAGTATCATGTAAAGTATCATTTACATGAAGATGCAAGTAGTTGAGTGAGTATGTAAACTGCTGATCAGAAGAAAATGGATGTTAAGAGTTTAAATCCGGAAAAAAGAAAAGGGGTTTGTGCCAAAGTCCAAGTGGCATGCAGTGAGATTTGGAGTAGGAAGTTTGGAAGTGATAAAATTCAGCAACAATGTGTTACAATCTGAAGTTGCAGCTGAACTGATTGAATTAAGAACTGCACTACTGATTTCGATTTTTGAATAGATCAGTAGTCTGGAAAGAGTGAAACTGCAAGGGCTGAAACAAGTGAATGTTTTTCTTATCCGATTTAAAGCCTTGTTCCAATACATTGTGACCTTACAAGAAAGAAAGCAGAAAACGATTCAGCAGCTGACCAAGAGAAAAAGAAAAGAGAAAGAAAAATGGCACAAAAAAGGGCAAACTTGGCACATTGGAACCAACCAAGTTTTCTTCATCCAATTCAAAGGCATTGTTCAAGTTTGACTTCACCATACTTTTGATATCACTAGAGGATTGTAAAAATGGGGCAAAGCACATTGGAAACATTCTTGAGCAACCAAGTCTCCCACTTTATCAAATTTTCCATTTTCTTGATTTTTACTCCATTTCTTACCATTCTCTATGTTTTTCACTTGTTTTTGTAGATGTTGATCCTAATCATGAATAATGGTGGAGATTAGATAACAAGCAAGCCTATGGTAGTGCAAGAAGCATGTGTGTTTGAGTGAGCTCCACTCCCATCATCAACTTAGAACTTAAGGAGAGAGCCACCAAGATTTTCCTTGAAAGGCTAGTGAGTTAAATTCATCTCAATGAATCATGATGGATGAAAAGGCTAAGTTGTTGATTTAAGGATAAGATACTAATCCATAGAGCTTAGATTTATGAGAATTGACAACCTTAGGTAATTTCTTTTCTTTTGCTTCTAATTATGCTAAAGAAAATCTAGGGGATACATACTTAGTGGTTTCGCGAGACGCTCAAGCTTAAGTGTGGGGGAGTTGATAAGTACCATTTTGTTGACTATTTTAATTGCAAAAATCCATGTTTGACCCATGGTTTACTTGCTTAATTGTGATTTTTTACCCTAGGTTTTAGGATTTCCTCTTATTTTGGACTTAATTGCAAATTTGCACATATTTGGATTATTTGGCCACTAAATTTTTTATCTATTTTTGTAGGCATGAAAGGTTCATGGACCTAGGACATACTGGGTCAAACTTGGGTCGGAAGTGGACCCAGATCGAGTTATCAAGCTTCGGATTAATCCAGGACGTCCGATTCAAAAGCGACTAGATCTGAGCCATCCGGGACCATCTGAAGAAATCTGAGCTAGGGTTAGGGTTGATCATGCACTCTGATCATGATCTGAAGGTTTCATCCCAATCAGAGCTCATTCAACCATTGGATCAAGCTCGGAGGGCTCTAGATCGTCCATTCAAAGATTAGGTTGATCTAGACCATCCGTTGCAAATCTGGAGGATCCAAGCTACCACGAGGCAGATCCTGACCCCTGATCAACATTATCAAAGTTTGGGTCAAATCAGAGCAAGATCAGCCGTTGGATTTCCTCAAATCAATCTGAGCCGTCCAATGCTAATTACTTAAGGAAAATTTCCACAGCTCTTCCCTTTGTCGCGTCTTCGCCGCAAGCTGCTTTCTTCATCGAGTTCTTCCTTTTGCTTCAAGTTTTCTTCAATCCGTTGGCGCGACCACTCGATTTCCTTGCTTAGATCATGTGCTAGGTCATTGGGAAGGCCATCAGTGAGAGTTTCTAGTTCGGAATTGCCCAAGAACAGAGCTGTTGAGAGGTTTCCGCAGCTCTGCCCATTTGTTACCTTCGGATCGGCTGTGCTCCAATTCCTTCCACCTAAGCTATCTAGAGGGGTTCCCTAGATTGCTTGGATCATCATCAACTCACCTTCGCACGCAGACGTAGCTGAATTGAAGATTTCGAGTGGAAATTTCAGAATGAAGCAATCTGAGCTGTATTCAATCGTAGATGGAGTTTCCCCCATGATTTGCTGAGCTTACGGGTCCGAGGCTCTCCCTTGCGTGACGAACAAGGGGTACCTGAGCTCGGGAAGGGATCGAGGAGTAGTTTTTTAGTTAAATTTCTGTTTCTGCAGTAGTTGTAATTTCTGCGCAACGTTCTGTTTCTGCAATTTCTTGTATCAGCTGTTTAAGAGTGGTTTCTGAATTGTTTAGCTTAATTAGGTTTTGAATCTTCAAGTTAAATAGTTTAGTGAACTTGTTAGTGATCAATTGACTTTAATTTTAGTATATTTCTCTGTTAATTGCTTGCGTGCCAACTACATAGCTGCGTGCCACTTCTATTTCTGCAACTCTCTATTCAGTTTCGGAATTTTCAGTTTATTTCTAATTAGATTTGTGTTTAGTTCATTCCCTACAATTGAAGATAGCATTTAGTATGTTAGTGCATGAGATCTGAGTTTGTGCGCAATCCTTTTTATTTCTGCATTTTTAATTCATCTTGTTTGCAATCAATCTTAATTTCTGCAGCCTTGTTTGTAGCTCTTAGCTTTCGGGTTCCAACTTTCGGTTTCTGCACATTCATTAGCTTTTGAAAACTGCACTTTAATTGGTTGCTTCACCTTTAATTGATTCACATCAGCATATTCCCTCAGGTTATAGATCTACAAGTAGTTTCCTTTCGGCAAATAAGTGTTCTTCCCTTTTTCGTATCAAGTTTGTATCAACTTCTTCACCTTGTATCAAGAGAGGAGTTGTTATTAATTGGTACCAAGTTAGATGCAGTTTTTAGTGAGTTTTTGTGTATGAAATTAGTTAGGTTTGCATTCATCCATTTCTGAATTTTGTTTGCATTGGTTAGCTTCCAAAACTTGTAGCTAGTTGGTGTTAATGTTTGTTGCTTGTTAAATTTCCTAATTTCGTAGTTAGCCATTGTTTTAAGCTTGAATTGCTTTCCGAAAACTTCCATAACTGTCTCTATTTCTTTACATCACCATTGTTTGCATTGGAATTTAAATTTACTTTTCCAATTTTAGTTAAGATCCCTTGGTTGAGCTAGTTTACTTTTGGTTGAGTTAGCACTTGCTATTGCTTGTTTAGTTCATTAGTTTAGTTCCTTTATTTTTATTGCTCTTTCGTTTCTAATTTGCCAACAACCCAGATTTTATTTCAAACCCAAAATATAAACTACACATAAACATGAGCTCGAATCAAACAAACTTTTAACTAGTCCCTAGGAAAAATATGACCTGTGGCCCCTTTACTACATTTTCATATTTTGATTGCAAAAAGGGTTTCCAGCACATATTCATATTTTAAATTTGAGACCCACATTCATGACAGTCTATTTTGGGGCCGTCAGTATGCAAAATAACTTACTTGATCTTCTTCTTCATCTGAGATCTCTTGATGAAGGTTGACCAATTTTTCTCAAATCCCTCTAGCACATCTGAATGGACCTACTATTTCAAGTTGCTCCTTGGATAGGCCACATTGTAGGATTGTAGTTGCCCTCGCATCGGTCTCGATTTGGTTCAGGGTTTGTTTATCCAGTTTGTCCCACTCGATTGATAACTCATCCTCTACGGGAATAGAGAATCCCGTTTAGATGATCATCCATAAGTTCATCTGGGCCTTCAGATGGGACTCCATTTGACTTCTCCAAGAATTGAAATTTTCGCCAGAGAAGAGCGGTGGGCGGGCGCTGTTCTATTCTTGGTTGGCCATTTAGTTTAAACCTTGTACACAAAAGAAACATAAAAAATGTACCAAGACTTGGTCTTCGATTAATAGTGCGGGAGAGAGAAAAAAAACTAGTTCAAAAAGGTATTGCACGAATTTCGAGGTATAATAATAATAAAATAAAAATTTATGACAAATTTTTTGAAAATGTTACTTTTGTCAATTCTGAAAAAAAATAAGAATTCAAAGTTGAAAATGTTGCTCGAATTAAGGTAACACGAATTTTGAGAAAAATATTAAAATAATAATAAAATAGTTTATGACAAATTTTTAAAAA
>JAGFNQ010008264.1:53108-73462 GCA_024364735.1 Boesenbergia rotunda | reverse complement strand
TCAGAAGGACTAAGGACTATATGCTGGTTTACCAGGCAGAACAACTTCCTGTGGGTTATATGGATACAGAATTCCGATCTAGATAGGGGCAAATATAATTATTCCTTGGGTTTGTGTTTACTTTTAGGAGGTAGAACCATTGTATAGCAGCGTTTCGCGCAGCATCTGCGTGATGGACCCTACTATGGAGGTTGGATTTTTGGCAGCCTGCGTGGCAGCCAATATAACTACATGGTTCAGAAACCTCAAGATGAACTTCGATGTGATTCCTAGTTTGCTCAAAACTCTCACATGTGATGTGATTAAAATGGTGCAGATGCAAACTCGAAGAAATCATGAGTCCATAAGGCTAGTAAACATATAGAGTGCAAGTACCACCCAGAAGAGGAATAGCTGTTGTTGCCTAGATTGCATCAGAGGATGACCTAGGTGGATCATTTCACTAAGGCCTTAGTAGCGAGGGATTTTAGGCATGTGAAGGATCTAGAGGTCAGATGTATGACATTTTGAAAATAGCAAAGTCTTTTAGTATAAGTAGGAGATTGTTAGGATATATACTAAAAGTCTTGCTTTTGGTTAAGACACATTTACATTTTAAAGAGAATCGCAAAATCACACAGTGCATGTTTCTATTAGTATATGCACAAAATGTCTAATACTTGGCATTATATTTCAAAAGGTTGGAACCGCCAACCCAGCGGCCCCCTGGTCTCTGCCCCACAAGTGTCCAGAGGGGATAAATCACGGTGAATGCTGGGCAGGTCAAGACACCCAGGCGCGAGGGATTTTTTTTTAAACAGCAGCCGAGGTTTCACCCCTCGTTCATACTGTCGACTCTCGAACCCACGACCTCCATTTCAAGTGCGAGTGTCTTAACCAGCTGATCCAGCCCGTGGGGGCCTAATACTTGGCATTATAGATAACATGGTACGTGGTGTCGCACAGAAGATCATGTTATCAGGTTCCTTACCGAAGTATAAGAAAGAGGCTCATAACCGAGATGGAGTTGGATAAACCATCGACATGGTTATAGTGTAATTAGGTGTGGTTTATCTTAACCATAGAATTATACTAGTGTACTTTATGTGCATTGAGTAGGACCAAAAGGGAGGTCATCCAATTTTGTACTGACTTAGTAAATTGGATTAGACCTCGGTTAAATATTATAGAGCACGATTTCTTAATCCCGAAATAATGACGGGCCTATATTATTAATTATTATTTCTTTGATTCACTACAAGAATTTTTGGATTCAACAACACCCAATAGACAACGGTGTTTTGAAAAACCGTTGTCTTTTTTTATTTAACAACGATTTTTTCAAAAACCGTTGATGTTGATAAATTTTTTGTGGAAAAAGACAACGGTTTTTAAAAAATCGTTGTCTTATGTATGCCAAAGACAATGGTTTTTTAAAAACTAATGTCTTTTTGCTTGGTTACGATAACTGATTTTAATTAACCGTTATCTATTTGTGTTGCTTACATTGTAATACTCAACAACGAACGAGCGCGAAAAGGCCCACCGTAGTTTACATTGTAATGAGCACTATATATTTTCCATGAGATCCCTCTCGCCACTTTCACTAGTCTTCGAGCCGTATCATCCAAGAGGTATTGCCCCTACCCGCAAAGCGTCTTCGTCTTCGTGCCCTAGCCGCCCCCTCCTTTTAAGTGTCTTCCACTTCGAGCATCAAATGCCGCCCCCTTCCCTGCAAACCTCGTCCTCTTTGAGCCTTAGGCCATCGCCCCCTCCCAGCGTGCTACTTCCTCTTCCTCATCGCTAGCCCCCAACCATGTCGATAGATGTATCATTCTCCCGTGTCGTCTCCCCAAAAAAGACGTCATTTCCTTCTCCATTTTCTTATTTTAGTTCTCGCCTTCCATGTTTTGAGTCGGGCTCAGGTTGTGGGTGGTCATCGGCATCTGCGTCGACGCCGCGATCGTCCTTGTCCTTTTCTTTTTCTCCCTCTGTCTCACCTCATGCTACTGCCGCCGCCGCCGCCGCTCCCCTTCCGTCTCCACTTCCTCTCCCCCCAGTAAGAAGCCGCAGAAACCCCTCAAGCAACACCTCCAGGATCCAGCCCCTACCGCCTCCAAGGACGTCGCCGAGATCCATCACTACAACCAACCGACTGCTCCCGATGTCCGGATCTACGTCGGCAAGCCTGACCAACCTGTCGTGCTTGCTGATCACGGTCACCAGGAAAGCAACAACAGCAACCGTCCCCGACCGAGGCCTCCGGTTGGTCCACCATCCACATCCACTACGGGGATGGCCAGTGGAGAGACCACCGGTTGGTAGTCAGTGGAGCAAAGGTTTGTCATTTTACTCTAAACTTTTCCTTCCCTTTCAATTTTATCAAGGGCCAAGCAGAGAAGGAATTCAAAGTGGAGGTTAAAGCGATTGGGTGTGTTCGCCACAAGAATCTTGTAAGATTGCTTGGCTACTGTGTTGAGGGCGCATATAGGTATCCGCTTTGTTGTTCCTTCAGTTCTAAGTGTTTTCCCCCCACATTACTGCACTTGCTTAAGATGGAATTATCCTGAGGAATGTCCATGCATGCATTTTTTCTAGGATGCTAGTCTACGAATATGTAGATAATGGCAATATGGAGCAGTGGCTTCACGGAGAGTTGGAGAAGTGAGTCCACTGACTTGGGATATCAGGATGAACATAATTCTTGGAACTGCAAAAGGGTATGCCTCTTAATGCATCATAATTCTTACAGTGTATAAGTATTTATCTTTTTTTTTTTATCATGGATTAGATATTTCTGTACATGATCAGCTCTTGGATCCCCAAGTTCTCAAAAATATGTTTCTTTATATTTTTGGTATAAATGTCTTGATATCAGACAGAAATAGTTTGGTCTTAACTAATCAAGTGTTCCTTTTGCATTGCTAATTTGCTATTTTTAATGGACAATAGAAGTTATTATGGATGAGTTTTGAGGATTCTAAAGGAATGATGCATAGATGTTTGCTTTGTATCCATTAAGGCTGGCCATGTCTTAATGCTACTACTTCCTTTCATTGTACTTGTAACACTTGTCTGGCTACATGATGAGTTTAATCAACAAGCTTCTCAATTTGCAATTTGCACATGTTCTCGTCTTTCTTTCTTTAATTTTATCCTGTAATGTTTACTTTTTTGTCTCTCCAATTTGCCTACGCTTAATAATCTACTTGAATGAAAAAATGGTCAGCTTTGACTATGTATATTAGTCTATTCAGATGAAATTTAATTTGGGTTATTGTGTCAAAAACTAAACATATATTTGTTGTTGTTGGGTTTGTGGGATATCATTTATGTATTGTTTGTGCAAGTATGCATTCTGTAGTATATGTTGGTGCAGTGAGCACTAAAGTCAAACCTATGTTTTGATAATGGCAACAGGGTTCGAAAGTTAAGTCTTAATTGTTATCTAACAATGTTACTTGAGTGTGCAGGAAAAGTCCTAGCGAAGGGCTGCTAGGCACCTGGCGAAGGGCTGCCAGGATAAAAAGCCCTAGCGAAGGACTGCTAGGCACTTGGCGAAGGAATGCCAAGATAAAAAGCCCTAGCGAAGGACTGCTAGGCACCAGGCGAAGGACAGCTTGGAACTGAAGCCCTAGCGAAGGAATGCTAGGCACTGGGCGAAGGATAGCTCAGTATCCAAGACCTGGCAAAGGATCGCCAGGCAAAAGTCCAACCAAAGGAGCGGTTGGCATCAGGTATATTCTCCTGAGAGGAGTAGGTGAGGACGCGTTCCCCGTCGAGGGAACAGTAGGCGTCGGTTCGACCTAGGGCTCCATTTTAGAGATCCAAAGTCAGAACCAAGACAGCTAAGGCTGTATAAACTAATATTTTATTATTTTATTGTGTTTTGGACTAAACCTGGATGCAGGACCGAAGGAACGTGTGTCTGCAGCTCAGAGAGCCTCAAAGGAATGAGGCAATAGCTGACCAGGGCGCTCGGAGTGTCCCGGGCGCCCCCAAGGTGAACACAAAACACAAGAAAAGCAAAGCAGCTTCGACAGTTCAACTCCCGGGCGCCCCCGCTGCTCCCGGGCGCCCCCAACAGCAATACATCGAAGCTCAAGCCAAGCGAAGCCAAAGGATAGAGTTTGACCCGGTCAACCCGGGAGCCCCGAGCGCTCCGGGCGCCCCGGTCAAAGCGGATCCCGAAGATAAAGGGATCAGACGCTGACCGAGGAATTGGCGGATCGTGTAACACGTGGGGGGGCGCCCCCGACGTCTCGGGCGCCCCTAGGCCCTATATAAAGGGCCCTCGACCAAGGCTTCAGTACAACAATTAATTCAACGCTTCTACGCTCTTCCGCTCTCGCGCATTGCTCCGGAAACCTCCCAACTCGAGCCGACGACGTCCCGCTGCTCCGAAAAAGTCAACCTTCATCGGACGTCGGTAAAAAGAAGAGCTTTCTTTTTGTTAAGTTTACTATACTGAATTTGTAAATCAATATTTGTAAACTTTCATTTTCGCCCCATATAGAATTGCCCAAAGTAAACGGTCAACGACCGTGGGCCTTGGAGTAGGAGTCGACCTAGGCTCCGAACCAAGTAAAACCACCTGTGTCTGTGTGTGTTTTTAATTTGAATCTTCCGCTACGCATTCTTTTTTTTTAAATCCGAACGATCTCCGATATTCACCCCCCCTCTATCGGTTTTCTCGATCCAACAAGTGGTATCAGAGCGGGGAAGTTCAAACCTGGTGCAACCACCAGTTTGAAATTTTTTTTTCGGATTTTTATTCTCTTTTTTTTGTACGAATTTTCGTTAAATATTTCGCTCGAATTTTTTTTATCGAGGTTGGTGCAACACCCCTCGTTATTTCATTTTTTTTCCAACACTACTAATCCAAGACCTAGTCTTGGGAAATTTGTTTCTTTTTGTTAGTTTCTTATTTTACAGATCAAATGGCCATTCAAGAGGGATTTAGCATCGCCAGACCTCCACTTTTCAGTGGAGAAGACTTTTCCTACTGGAAATGCCGAATGGAGGTCCACCTGAAAACTCAGGTGGACATGTGGATTATCATCCAGTCCGGACTGGAGATTCCCTCAAATGCTGAAGGCTTACCTCAAAGCTACTCAGAATGGGACACCACTCTCAAGCGCAAAATAGAAGCCGTTGCAAAAGCAACACAAACCCTACAATGCGGCCTGACAAAAGAGGAGCTGAACCGAGTGGGGCCCTTCAACAGTGCCAAGGAGCTATGGGCAAAATTGATCGAGCTGCACGAAGAAACATCAGATACCAGGATCAGCAAGTGGGATCTGCTCCTGAACAAATTGTACACCATCAAGATGGCCGACAACGAATCAGCAGCCCAACTCCACGCACGCATACAAGAATTGATGAACGGTCTTCACACTATAGGTCACAAGGTCGAAAACCGTGACCTAATAAGGTATGCCCTAAACGCATTCCCTAGAAATACATTGTGGGCATCTATGGTAGATGCATACAAGGTTTCAAGGGATCTCTCCAAAATTAAATTAGAAGAATTGTTTTCTGAGTTAGAACTTCATGAACAGACTAACTGCAATATGGCCGAGAAGAGTATTGCCTTTTTTGCAGGAAAAACTGGAAGATCGACAAAGAAGAAACCTCAACCTGAACCCGAGTCTACCTCAGACTCAGACGCAGAAGATGAAGAAGGAGATCAATCTGAGCTGGTCCGACTAGCTCGAAGTTATTATAAAAAATTGAAGAACCAAGCCAACACACGGAGGACAAGCCGAAGAAAGGACGAACGAGCTGAACCAGCAAGTGACAAACACAAGCCCAATGTAACCTGCTACGAGTGCAAGAAGAAGGGCCACTACAAGACAGAATGTCCAAATCTAAAGGAGTCCAAGAAGACAAGACGGAAAAAGGCACTCCAAGCAACCTGGGACGAATCTTCCTCAGAAGAAGAAGAAGAAGCACCCCAGTCCAACCTTCTAGCCCTGACCGCCTCAGAAGAAGTCGAGACCGAGTCGGAATCAGAAAAGGACGATGGCAAGTTAACCTTTTCAGAAGACGGCGAAATCAAGGTAAGCGGTTTTAATAAACATCAATTAAACGAACTTATCTCTTATCTTTCTCGAGATTTGGCGAAAGCCAAACTCCGAGTCGAATCCCTCCGACAGGAAGTAAAACTCCTGAAAGAGGGAGCTGACTCTAAATCATTAACTGAGAACATTCAAGAAGGAACTTCTACTCAAGTTGAAAGACTTGAGAAAGAAAACTCCTCCCTGAAAACTCAGGTTAAGGATCTTAGAGCGGCCTTAAAACGATTTACTTCTGGTTCCAAAAATCTTGACATGATTCTTGGAAAACAGAAGTCCGTTCTAAATCGATCCGGACTTGGCTACAGAACCAAATCCCGACAAAGATCGTATTTTGCTGTACTGAATCAGTCCAGAGGTAAAGTTCAGGCATGGGTACCTAAACTGTGCCTGAACCAACCAACTGGATCAAATCAATATTGGATCCCCAAGGACAAGATTCACATCTTGCCTAATCATTATCGTGGCTATAGTCCAGGGGGAGCCAAATTAAAAACTATTTTTATTGTTAAATAGAATTATATTCTAGCAATTTGCCTGATTGATTGTTTATTTAAATTTCTGCAATTAACCATGCTTAGACTTAGGTTAGTTTAAGGACTAAACAAACTTAACTGAAACTTGACAACATAGTATTGAGTGGAGGTGAGATGATAGTACGTTAGGGAAACCAACTCTAATAAGATCAAGTTCACT
The DNA here is from genome assembly GCA_024364735.1 of Boesenbergia rotunda. Classification (NCBI taxonomy): domain Eukaryota; kingdom Viridiplantae; phylum Streptophyta; class Magnoliopsida; order Zingiberales; family Zingiberaceae; genus Boesenbergia; species Boesenbergia rotunda. The sequence goes on along the minus strand of JAGFNQ010008264.1, from coordinate 66,710 downwards.
TGGTCTCTTTAGACTGGTGAAACTAGCCGAAGCTACCGATCCAAAATCCAAACTAGTTAGACCAGAACTTTTTCAAGGATTAATTTTGAAAATGAAACTTCATTAAACGGCTTTGTCAAGGAAAGGGTTGATGATCCAATAAGGCTACGGCCAAAGAAGGCCTAGTGCCTCGCCAAGACCTGGAAGCCAATTTTTGAATTTCAGATTCAAATTAATTTTTGTAAAATTCAAATCTAACACAATTTTCAGTTAAGTATAAATTCGAACATCTCCTTTCAAAATTAAATTGAAATGTTTTCAAAAATTAATTAAGACTTTTAAAATAAATCATGGATTTTTTAAAAATTTTCTTATCAAAACCCTGTCTCACGAAACCTATAAGGCTAACGTGATTGAAAACCCTAGATTGGGTGAGACAGTAAGAATAAACTCAATTATAATTACTTTAATTATAGTCAAAATGGTCAAACCATGGTCAACATAGTCAAAACATGGTCAACATAGTCAAACCATGGCCAAAGCAGTCAAACCATAGTCAAACCATGGTCAAACCGATTAAACCATGGTCAAACCGATTAAACCATGGTCAAACACAAAACTTGTCCCTTTGCTACAGTCCCGGGCGCCCGTGACACCTCGGGCGCCCCACCCAACTTTTACCTTTCTCCCTAGGCAAATAGCTGCCACTGCCCTTGACCAGGGCACCCGAAACCATGCGGGCGCCCCCATCACTTCCAATGCAGCAAAAGTTACAAAAGCACCCTGTTGAGGGTGCCCGGGCTGTCCCGGGCGCCCCCAACCAGTCAAAGGTACTGCCTTTGGCAGTATCCACTGACCAGGGCACCCGGAAGTTCCCGGGAGCCCCCGATGGTATGCCTATATAAGGCACCCGAATTCCCCTCTCTTCCCACACCAAACTCAACTTCCTTCTTCACTTCTTTCCCTCCAAGGAGATCTTGCAAGTCCTCATCCTCAACCATGCCTCCCCGAGCTGCCCGGTATAATTCTTATTTATTTTTATTGCATTTAAATTTATTTTTAATGCAATATCGTTATGCTTCCTTTAATTTCCTTAACTTAGAAGACGCCGACCAAACCCGGCCAACCCCGGTGCTGAACCTAGTCCCGACCCTAGGTTCCCTACCCTAGAGCTATGTAATAAATTTGCACAAACCATTTACAAGCCTATTAAAACAAGTTATCTTAATAGGAACTTCTTTACCTAATCATGCCCCGTAGCCATGAATATTATCAACTTCTATCAATTAGATAATCTTGTCTTCTGCACTCATACCATCAATGAATCCTTATGTGCAGAGTTTTACAACAACATAATTCGACAAGATAATCTAATGTTTCACACTACTGTCCAAGGGATACCTCTGACTATCACCCCTACTTTGTTGAACCGATTCCTAGGACTACGATCCTCTCAGTCCACATTTTGCTGCTATCCACCTAGGAACCCCCCCCCCCATTTGATCCTCCCTACTCACACATTACCCTAGACACCATCCACTCCTATTTCTATAGGGCAGACCTCCCCGCAAATAGACGTTTCCAAGCCGTTGAACTTCAGGCACAGGACTATGCCTTGTATAGAGTCCTGGTTCGCTATATCTTACCACTCTCCACTAGAGATCTCGGGACTATGCGACCCTTTCATGCTTTCCTTCTATATGCCCTAGTCCATCACCTTGACGTAGACATTGGACTCCATATGTTTCATACCATTCTGCATGCGTCCAATGTCACGACCCAGGGACGAGTACGCACACCATTCTGCCACATCATCACTTCCCTCCTTCATCACCACGGTCGCGACATTACCGTGGGTGAAATAACCGCTATGACTGATTTCGATGAAATAGGATATAGGAACTTCTCGTTAGCGGGTCTAGAGGTATCGGCCACCGAGGTTCTGAGTTGGAGACGACAGCAGGCCAGAGCTCCAATCGACTCAGACGAGGAGGTCGACGTCGACGTTGGAGACATTGTTGCAGCAGCCCGAGCACACATCGACGAGCCCGCTCCACCGACACTCTACGAGAGGGTGACACATTTAGCGACAAAGGTTCAGAGCCTCCGAGAGGAGGTCGAGGCCTATCATATCGAGCAGATGGATGCTCGTAGAGCCGATCGAGAAGTGGTTGATGCACCATTTATTGAAATGATGGCACGATTCGACTCATGGCAGCCTGGCCCATCTGATCATCCCGGTCCCTCATCCTAGATTTGCTTAGTATTGTACCAGTACCTATTTGACTGCCCCTACATTGTAGGGTTGACTTATGTTTGACTGTATTCCTGTGTTGACTAGCTTATGAGTACTGGTTTCTTGTCTATTCAGCAGTTAGGATTGTGCTCTGTAGAATAGATTAACGTTACTGTTGATTTTCTTACTGCTTTACTTGATTTAAAAATCAGTTTCTAAAATTAGAATTTTGAAAAATTATTTTACTTAATTTCAAAATCAATTTATTTTTTTACTTAGTTTTATTTCAAAACTACCCCCTTTCAAAACTAGGGCCTTTTTCGCAAATAGACTTAGCTTAGGCCCTAACCCTAGAACTGCATGCACCTATAGATTTAGAAGCCAGCATCTCACAAGCACTTTAGGGTACTTTGATTGATAACCTAGAAAGGGTTGAGATGCTTAGGTCTTTGCCTTAATTCAAGATGCTTTAAGTCAGTGCATCTGCAATAATTGGGGCACTAAATACAACTTATACAACAATCAAGTTAAGTGTCAAGTTTAGAAAATCTAACTTGAATAGAAACACTTAACTTGACTAACCCTAGCGAAAACTACTGCTTATAACAGTTAGTAAGTAGCTAAATGGGTTAGACAGGTCCCTACAAGGAAAAATTAACTGATTTGGTCTAAGTCTTCAGTACAGCAAAATCATATGAATATTTTTTTTGCAAATTAATTTCTGCAATATCTATCTGTTTTTGATATATGACAAAGGGGGAGAGATAGGAAAAGAGAGAATTCAAATTTTCTCAAAAGTTCAAATTTTGAAAATTTTTTTTACTCTCAAATATTTTCTTCAAAAAGTTAGCTACTTAAGTCTTTTCAAAAAAGCTTGTCAAAACCTTTCTAGAAATACTTAAGTTTTTTGTTTTAAGAAAAACCTATTATGTACTTAAGCTTATTAAGTACTAAGTTATTTAAAATACAAACTTTTATAAGTACTTTAAGCTTAAGTTTTTCAAAACTTTTTAGCTTAAGTTTTTCAAAACTTTTATAAGTACTTTGAGCTTAAGCTTTTCAAAACCTTTATAAAGTACTTAAATTATTTCAAAAGTTTACTAAGTGCTTAAGTTTTTGAAATCCTACTAAGTACTTAAAAATTTTCAATCTTAAGAGTACGTTAAACTTAAGACTTCAAATTTTTGGTAAGTACTCGAAACTCATGCTTTCAAAAAATTTCGTATATGTACTTTTAAAACTTAAGTTATCAAAAGATTTCTAAAGTACCTAAACTTAAGTTTTCAAAGTGCAAAATCATTCTAAGTAAAGTTTTAACAAAAACTTAGAACCCCACGAAGTTTTGAAAAATCTAGGGGGAGATTCTCTCCAGGGGGAGGGAACAAATTTTTTATGCTTTTGATTAAACTTAACTTTTTGAACTAGGGTTGCCATAAATCAAAAAGGGGGAGATTGTTGGTGCAGTGAGCACTAAAGTCAAACCTATGTTTTGATAAAGGCAACAGGGTTCGAAAGTTAAGTCTTAATTGTTATCTAACAATGTTACTTGAGTGTGCAGGAAAAGTCCTAGCGAAGGGCTGCTAGGCACCTGGCGAAGGGCTGCCAGGATAAAAAGCCCTAGCGAAGGACTGCTAGGCAGTTGGCGAAGGAATGCCAAGATAAAAAGCCCTAGCGAAGGACTGCTAGGCGCCAGGCGAAGGACAGCTTGGAACTGAAGCCCTAGCAAAGGAATGCTAGGCACTGGGCGAAGGATAGCTCAGTATCCAAGACCTGGCAAAGGATCGCCAGGCAAAAGTCCAACCAAAGGAGCAGTTGGCATCAGGTATATTCTCCTGAGAGGAGTAGGTGAGGACGCGTTCCCCGTCGAGGGAACAGTAGGCGTCGGTTCGACTTAGGGCTCTATTTTAGAGATTCAAAGTCAGAACCAAGACAGCTAAGGCTGTGCTTCGACAGTTCAACTCCCGGGCGCCCCCGTGCTCCAGGGCGCCCCTGCTGCTCCCGGGCGCCCCCAACAGCAATACATCGAAGCTCAAGCCAAGCGAAGCCAAAGGATAGAGTTTGACCCGGTCAACCCGGGCGCCCCGAGCGCTCCGGGCGCCCCGAGCGCTCCGGGCGCCCCGGTCAAAGCGGATCCCGAGGTTAAAGGGCTCAGATGCTGACCGAGAAATTGGCAGATCGTGTGACACGTGGGGGGGCGCCCCCGACATCCTGGGCGCCCCCAGGCCCTATATAAAGGGCCCTCGACCAAGGCTTCAGTACAACAATTAATTCAACGCTTCTACACTCTTCCGCTCTCGCGCCTTGCTCCGGAAACCTCCCAACTCGAGCCGACGACGTCCCGCTGCTCCGAAAAAGTCAACCTTCATCGGACGTCGGTAAAAAGAAGAGCTTTCTTTTTGTTAAGTTTACTATACTAAATTTGTAATTCAATATTTGTAAACTTTCATTTGCGCCCCATATAGAATTGACCAAAGTAAACGGTCAACGACCGTGGGCCTTGGAGTAGGAGTCGACCTAGGCTCTGAACCAAGTAAAACCACCTGTGTCTGTGTGTATTTTTAATTTGAATCTTCCGCTACGCATTCTTTTTTTTAAATCCGAACGATTTCTGATATTAACCCCCCCCCCCTATCGGTTTTCTCGATCCAACAGTATACTGCCATGTCTCACATAAGGCATGGATTTGGCATCCAGTTCTTTAACATTTGTAACTTCTATTTAGTTGATTTATTTTATATAATAATGAAATGTAATAATTGAGCTGGAGTAAAAATTGTGTTTTTACTTTCAGGCTCATGGAGCATGGTTTCCTCCTTGGCTTGCTACTCATGCCAGTTACTATAAGGTGATTGTCTTAGAAATTTAGATGGATTGTTAGAGAGATGCCATATACATGTTAAGAGACTCCAATATGTCTTTGATATGTGCCCTACAAGAACTTGCAACAACTCACTAGAAGGAGCATGGACAACCCGTACTAGATGTCTTACTTCAAAAGGTGCTAGTTTTTCACCTGTACTATATTTTTTCTCTATTGAATTTGTTTCAGTCCTTGCTTGATCACCATGAATGCATCACACTTATTATCTTACTATTTTAGTTTAATCTTGCATTGTACTTATCAATTTGTGGAAACTTTTCTCAAGGTATTAGAGAAATCAATTCAAGCACAAAAATATATGGAACCACATTTTGAATCTACCAAATCTGTAAGTGGCTAACCAATGACTATTTTAAGTATCTGAATTATGTTAATTATTCATATATTTCAGTGCTGCTTGATTAGCAATCCATAAGAAAATTATATAAATTTGGTTTAATTAGCATTTGGCTTTGGTTCAGATTAGTTATCAGTTTACTACTTTACCAACTTTCTTTTAAGATAGTTGATATTTTAGGGAGGATTTATTATGTTTCTAAATTATTTCGTTTCCTTGAATTTCTAAAGAAATGGGTTCCAGTCATTAAAGAGCGATGGGTGTTTCTTGTGTCAAGCACTGAACCTTATTTGAAAACTGTGTCAAGTAAAAGATCTGACTCCATCCCAATTTCATCCAAGTTTTGGTTTGTATGGGCTCTGTAGTTCACAAGAGGTAGATACAACAGATATTTGGATATGGATAAGATCTGACACCATGTCAGTTTTCACCCTCCCAAGCTCCTCAATATTAGTAAGTGTAAGTAACTATATCTGTGTTCCTAGATGTTCTACTTTTGAATGGTTAATGCATTTGTACATCTTGGCGTCTTTCTTGAATAATCTAGCAATAGAACCTTCAAAGATATTTGGGCCATTTGTTTTGCTCTCACATGCTGCTTAAGGTTTCCTGTTTTTCTTTAATTTACAACAATGGGTTTATTTAAGTAGATATGTACACATCATTTTTATTCTGTTTCACTGCCCAGATGATTTACTCAATCTTGTTATAGGTCCAAATTGGCATTCAGGAACACTTCAAGAAATATGAATTAACAAAAATTCTTGCTACCAAAGAGCTGGTGTGGTTTATGGTACATCCTTTTCACCCCCGATTCCCACTTATACTTGAATTTCTTGCAATCAAAAGAATTTGTTGGCAGCAATGTAACAATGATTTGGATGTACATGCCTCTACTCTTTTGGCATTACCTATTTTCCTGGTATACAAACTTTTATCGTATATTTTGGGGTCAGTTTGATTCTTTTACATTCTTCCTTATCCAATCCATTACATCCATCTATCACATAGTTTAAATGACAATAATTTTGTTATCTTATATATTCTTTTTTTTCATAATCAGCTCTAACAAGACAACAAAAACAACAAAAAGTTCTCAGGTAACTCGACCACATCGCAAGCCTAAGCATAGGCATGCTGGGAAGTAAAGTTTGTTCTGGGTTGCACTTCTTATACTGTTAAGGTAAATCCCCTGGTTCCTTCATGTTGATGCATTTCACATACTGAAGTTGGGTAATTGGATTTATTGGTATCAACTATTTGTAGCTTGTCTTCTTATACTTAAATTATTTGTTCTTTTTTGCTAGAAATCTGTGTGAGAAAAAAAGGTTTCAGTAACAAGTGTGACAAATTTTATGAGTTCTAGTAATGATAAGAAATGTCACTTTTTCAGGCCTGATATATATGAACTGGATTAAAGCTCAGTGAGCATTCAAATAAACTCTTAAATCTGCTGCAGATGGTTCAGGAATTAGCATCTAAGGTACTTGAATCTGTTCTCTCTACAATCAAGTCTTCTGGAGGAAGTTAAACAAGTAGTTATACAAGCAAAATTTCTACAATTTCCAGTTACTTCACTCAGATCCTATTGAACCTAAACTTCAAAGTAATGCACTGGGGATTGTGTTCTTGAATCAACCATATTTCCATTAGTGATTTATCTTAATGTTTCTTCAGTTAAAACATTTTATGATTTTTCCTCTTGCCATAGACTTACTAGTGGTCTGTTGTTTTTTCATTCCTTTGATTTCTTTGTTGCAGATAGAGAGTCACTTATACTATGCTTTGTTGATTTTGCTACTCTAGCCCAAGCTGCAATCTCTTTGGAAGCTTTGCAAGGTGATGATACTATGTCTGATGTGCTTGATATCTGGCTTCATTTACTCAATTTCTTGGTTCTTTCTTATTTCCATTTTAATGTTTCTTCAGTTAAAATATTTTATGATTTTCCTCTTGTAGTAGACTTACTAGTGGCCTGTTGTTTTTTCGTTCCTTTGATTTCTTAGTAAGAATCAGCAGAAACACTCAAAGATCAAAATGTTTAACCCGGTTGCTTGTTGCTTTGCAGCATCCTTGTTGCTTTGTAGGAGTGTAAGAGCTAATATTTTTAGTTGTGAATGCTCATTTTATATTTCTATTTGTTTTGACAATTCATATCCAAGGGAAGGAATCAACATCTGGTGCAAAGCTAAGGGGCGCGACTATCTTCATCTGGTTGACTGCACTTGGATGATATTATGATGGATAGAAAATTATGAAGCTACTGGGGATATTTTAATGATGTTTGGACTAATTTTGATGATGTTTGGGCATGGTTCTCGATGTATATATGATATTTTGATGATGTTATCTCAGTTTGGACTAATACTGGGGATATCTTGATGTATGATATTTGCACAGTATGATGTATGATATTTGATGGTATTTTGATTTATAATAGTTTGAAGTGTGTTTGCTCAATATTGTTTAATTATTTAAATAATTTATTTTTTAAATGGTATTTGTTGTAAATTGTTGGATGCCTCAACTAAAAGACAATGATTTTTATTTGTTGTCAAACTATTGTTTAAATCACACACAAATAACGGTTTAATACTATTGTTAACTTGTTGTCGATCACAATAAAAGACAACGGTGAAAAACCATTGTTACACTGTTGTTATTGACTATAAACGACAATGGTTTTTAACTGTTGATGTTGAGCATCCCTTTTAACAACATGACCTTTAACAACAGTATTTTTAGCCTACGACAACGGTGAACGCCCGTTGTTAATAAGCATTTTTCTACTAGTGATTTATCAATGGGCGAGATCTATTCTGTTAGATCGATAGACCCGGTAAGTTGAGAGATAATATTAATAATATGATGTGATGTTGATTATTGATGGAATTCGTGTCCTGGTGAGTCGGGATGATGATGCCCCCTTGGTGAGCTCAAAAGGATCGTCATGTCAAATCTTGCAAGTGGACTATGGTCCAACATGATGAAAAGGATGAGTGGTACTAATAAAGGATCAAGAAGATAATTAATTTAATTATCAGTAAATTAAATTAATTATTGGGCATGTGATATCTTAAACACGGGAAGATGGACGACTCGTAATATGTGGAGCCCATATGAAAATATGGGGGTTGGTGAGGAAGTACAATAAGATCCATTAATGGAATGGATCACCATTAATGGATCGAGTTTGGATCCATTAGCGGGCCAAGAACCAACTCATACTCATAGTCCTTATCTTAGCCCTATAATACCCCATAGGAGTCATGATACAAGGCTAATGATTTTGGAATTAATTCCAATTGATCATTCAAGCAAAAGCCTCCTTTTCTCAACCTATCTCTCTCCTAGGGTTTTGAAGGGGCCGGCGAGGAAGAAGACCAAGGAGAGCTCGGTAAGGTGGAAGGGGAAGTTGGTTCTTCTTCTTCCCAAGGTCCTTGCTTTCTCTTCTTCCCTCAAGGCCCGACTTCAAGAAAGGAGAGGATTAAAAGGTGTCGCCGGCGGTGCAAGAAGACTTGCTCGGCGTCGGCGATAAGCAAAGGAAGGAGGAGGTTTTGGTGAGTAGATTCCTCTTCATCCTCACCTCCTACCAGTGCCCGGCATTTCCATCAAGGTGGAATAGGTGCTGGCGGCGCTCGGTGGATGCATAGAGGTCGCCGGCGGCTTCCTCATTGGAGCTTGGTGGCCGCCGCAAGGAAGGGAAAGGAAGAGGGTTTAGGGCTTGGTTCTTCTCGGTTTCTTCACTCCTTCTTCATCCTCCCTTGGCGGCAACATAAGCAAAGGGAGAGTAGAAAGAAGATTGCCGGGCATGGCTTCCTTGGAGGCAAGCTTGCCGGCGGGATCTTGGAAGGAAGAAGAGAAGAAAGCCCTAGTCTCTCTCCTAGGGTTTTGGCCAAGCTAGGAGAGAAGAAGATCAAGCCTTGGTGACTCCGCGTCTTGGTAGATCGTCGCCCACACGACGTTTAGGAGGGGACGGACATAAGGTAGAAGACTGCGAGGTAAACGGCGAAGTATAACTCTCCCGAGCTCCATTTTACCTTTGCTATGTTTTATTGTGTAATGTTTCTTTGTCTCGTCATTTTATGTATGTTTGTTAATTATTTTGATTATTGATCATGGATAATAATTAGCTGACTGGACCCTAAAGATAAACACAAAAACCGGCGGTCTGATCGTCGTCTTTTTCGTGGTTAATTAATCCGGAAAGTTACAAGGTCTTAACCTTGGTTTTGGCTAAGTTGTAATTTGGATTAATTAACACGACGACGAAACGGTCGTTAGAGGGACGGGTCTCTAATCAGATTAAATTTTTTAATCCGTAGACATAGAGAGGTCTCTCAGGTACGATCCCATGGTTGTCTTGGAAACCGCTAAGCCATACCAACACCTTGGTCTCATGACTCATGAGGTATTTATAGGCTACAATAGGGACCATAAGGAGGAGTTGGTTTTGGTCACCTAATGGATCCAAAGCCCGATCCATTAATGATAACCTGGTCCACTAAAGGGTTATCATTAAACTACCGCACCAACCCCCATAAATCAATATGGGCTCCACCATATTATGTGTATATAATCTCCCCGTGTTTAAGATCTTGCATGCCCATTAATTAATTAAATTACTGACAATTTAATTAATTAATATCTAACTCTATGTCTAGTACCACTCAACCTTATCATCATGTCGGACCAAGTCCACCTGCAAGATTTACATGATAAACTTTATGAGCTCCTCAAGGGGACATCATCATCCTAACGCATTAGGACAAGATTTCCTTCTATAATCAACGACACACCATGTAAATAATATTATTTCCCAATTTACCGGCCTATTGATTTAACAAATAAATCTCGCCCACTGATTAATCAAAGAAATAGATATTAAGTATATATGTCCATTATTATATTGGGATTAAGAGCATGTACATCATAATATCTGAGGTCTGATTCGATTATATAGTCAATATAAATTGAATCACCTCTAAGTCGGTCCTGCTCAATACACACAAATTATACTAGTGTAATTCTATGGTCAAGACAAACCACACCTAATTACACTACAACCATCCTAATGGTTTATCCAAAATCATCTCAGTTGTGAGCCACTACTTATACTTTACAAGGGACTGATAACATGATCTTCTGTGTGACACCACATACCATGTTATCTATAATGTATAGTAAAGGATAATATGCACACATATAACAAATATAAAATGCAAACAATGACCATATGATTCTTATTCTAAAATATAGATGACCATACAAAAGCTAGGCTTTTAGTATACATCCTAACACAGGGCGTGCAGCCAACGAAAGGGGAGCCATAGCCATGTAGATCAACACGATTGAGGCATGTGCTTCGCAGTCTCCCGGGGGCATGATCCAATAGGGGTGGCTCTCGGGGAGAACCACACGACCATGTCATTTAGCATAGCCATGGAAGTGTGGCTCTCAAGAAGAGCCACATGGTCGTGCTATTTGGCATGGTGATGGATGGTGACTCCCTAGGAGACCCACATGTCCGTGTTAATTGACACATCCCAGGCAGGTGGCTCGTTGGGGAAACCACATGGCCATGCTTGTTAGCATGGTTTAGGCCTGTAGATCTCTAGGGCGACCACATGGTCATGCCAATTAACATGGCCCAGGTTTCTGACTCGCTTCGAACGTTGTGCTTCATTTTGTATCATTTTTGCTCCATATCACATCCTATCAATCAAATAAATAATGAGTAGATTTACGAATAAAAGAGAGTATGCATGCTGATAAAATGATAAAATAGAGCATGATGAATAAATTACAATCATAAAAAATAAGTGAATTGTAGGATCGGAATGCACGTGAGACGGGGGGGGGGGGTGAATCACGTGTGTTTTAAAAAATATATTTTTCAGAGTAAAAAGAATGTGTTTGTAAAGTCGTGCACAGCGGAAACAAAAGAAACGATAAAAAACGAACACACAAAACAAGAACGAGTTTTACTTCGTTCGGAGCCTTCGGCGACTCCTACTCGAAGGCCCAGGTCCCTCGGACCTTTTCTGTAGGCAATTCACTAAAACTCTCTACCGGAGACCCCCGGTAGAGTAGGCGAATACAAACGATAGAGAGTGTGACAACCTCACACTCTCTAATAGAAATGAGTACAGATAATGCAGTAATAAAATCGTTACCAAAAAAAATTATCTGAATGAGTTTGGATGTTAAGGTTGGTCTTCCAGCAGTAATTGGACGTAGACGAGTTGGAAGATAGGCCGTAGCAAAAGAGCGTGGAAGCACCGAGCGTGAAAGCGTGAAGAAGAGATGATGGCACTGTTCGAATTATCACCTTACTGCTTGAATTGTTTAATTAGCGTACTGTTTCCAAAAATTGGCTTCGCTCGAACTCTGATTTCTTTTCTGTGCTAATTCTCATGCTTTTTATAGAGGACTTCTCGAGCTTTGAGTTTCATCCAGATCCTATTTTTGTGCAGTGCTTTATCCATCATTTGAAGTAGCACAACTCAATCTGCTTTATCCATCATTTGAATTTTTATTAACAAAAAAAATAATAGGAATAGAAATTCATCTTACCCAAGCTGTGGATAATAATAATAGGAATGAATTTATTATTATTAATAAGAATAAATTTATTCTTTAATAAAATTTCAAATTAAAAAATAATGAGGAGTAATTTTGCAGAATTCACCTGCAAAATCAACTTAGTCCATATACCAAATAAACCCTGTAAACCAGAGTTAGTATAATAATAAAATGGACTAAAATGTGAAATATTCAAAGGTAATTAGATCCCGTCCACATCCGGACCAGGATTTAACTTGGACTCAACTTAGATCACCCAAATGGGTCTAAGTTGGACCGCGCCTAAACTCCCAAAATGGGACCCGTCCTCACTGGTTCGCTCCTCCAGTGACTTACCTTACTTACCCTTTGTGCAGTTTTACTTGACTTCTTGACCTAACAGGACTTTTTGTCAGGACTCAACCACCCTGGTCTTTCTGCCAAGTCTTCACCAACTTGGTCTTCAGCCAGTTATCAGGCCTCGTGGACCCAACTGGACTTTCTGCCAGGACTCAACCATCCTGGACTTCAGCCTAGTGTCTGGTCCTAAGTCTTTCAACCCTGCACACTTGGTAAAGAGGTTAGAACCATAACAACCTAACTTTAACCTGTTTGTCATTCATCAATGTTAGTGATATGAGAGAAGTGTCCTAAGGCAATCGCCTTATGAATGTAAAACATTTATATTAATAAATGATAATTCACTATTTGAGTATACATGCTTGTGTATTTGATTGGGATCTTAAACTCATCTACTGAATGTCCGCAATACAACTCACAGCATAAGAGAATTTGTGATGAGATCACAACTAGTGATTATCTCTAAATGCGCAAATGTGAAGTATTGAAAATATCCCTAGTCGATGAATTGATAAAAATGGACATTATCAATTCTGTTGAGACTAGCATGGGTTATTCTCTAATCAGCTGATTCTCACTGGCTGGTGACATTGGGATGTCCGGAGATAAACATGGATTTTTTTTTTTGGCGAAAAAACATAACATTCCATGAAAGAAAGCCCAGACTATCAGGGGGACCAAACCTGACCTGCTAGCCTAGGAGAACAAAGTGTTTCCCTCGTGCGAGAGAGTACATGTGATATTGCAAAACAGAAATAAGTTAAAAATAAGATAAAGGATAGCTTTACATGAGATATCCAATGAGCTCAAGCTGTACTGCCCATCATAATTGACCTCCTCCTGACTAAGATGAAGGATAGCGAAACTGCCTAGAAGTCTGACTCCTAGTCACTCGTGGCTCAAATCCCATCCTCGGCTTCGGCACCTTGGTTATCTTGGGCCGTCCTGATTTCCTTCCTCTAGGTGGGCTGATCACTGATGCTAAGCTGGGTCTCCCATGTGAAGAAAAACTATCATCTGACTCCTCATACTCCTCAAAAGTCTTCTGAAAGTGTGGAGCCTCTGAGCTTTCGGAGATGACCCGTGTGACTCTCGCAGGCTCCATCTGACCCACATTGTCCGAGCGTAACCGATCTGCTGAGGAGCTGGAGTATGTGTCAAAACAATCATCCACTGGCAGCTCGCCCAATGACTCGAGGACCCTGGGCTCCTCGCCACTAATCAACACTGGATCCTGCAACACCC
>JAGFNQ010008264.1:0-52911 GCA_024364735.1 Boesenbergia rotunda | reverse complement strand
ACATATATTACTACAAATATTCTATTGTTGTGAAAATAAATATATATTAATATTACTATTTGTAAAAAAAATAAACATAATAAATCTTTATATTGAAATGAATCTTGTAATAATTGATATGTTAAATTCCAATGTGTTGGAACATTACATGGAAATTTTTTAGGTCTCATTCTATTAGCTTTACAAAATCTACCCTGTTGTTTTATCATAGATGAATGCAACCATAAATATGAAATTACGATTTTAATTGGTTTAATATATTTTTTTAAAAATTTTAATCCATTTTGAACACATAAATTTAAACATGGCATACAAAATGAATATAAAAAATAAACCACCAATAACAAGTTGGCAAATAAATTTTAGTTCATCTATAAAAGCGGTATTAGAACTAGCATTTTTAATGATATTGAAAATATTTATGAGTCCATTCATATATTCTTTTAAAATTAAACATAATAATTGTGCAATGTTATATGCAGTATATGATTTATCAAAAACTCTATAAGTTATCAATCTTTTATTGAGGATCCAAGATTTATCGATCCAATGGCAAGTCACACCCATATAACAATGAGTTTGCCAATGATCACTCTAAATATCAAAACATAAAAAAGTTTATTATTTAATTTACTAAATTCATTAATTAAAATTTTTTCCTTGCTTTACTAATCTTTTAATTGTACAAGTAAATATAGTCGTAGGAACACGTTTAGCATATGGATTAAGAGATTCTTTATAAAAATCTTCAAATGTGCATTTAGATCCAAAACTAAAAGAAAGATATTTTACGGAAATAAATTTAGCTAATGATTCTCTTAATTTATTATCAAAATATAAAAATAAACCAGAATCAGTACTACTACCACTAGAAAATTTTAATAATTGTGCTTGAAAGCGGTCGAGTCTATATTCCGTCAGGTGCTTCATTTCTACATGTCATTTCAACGAACCATAGCCACTGTCGGCTTGAAATTTATAAGAAGCATTGCAATGCTTATATTTTGCATGCAATTCTCTCGACAGAAGTGTGTCATTCTCAAAATGTTTAGTGAAAATAAAAAATTTTAAAGGAGGATTTTCCCGAACCTTAGAAGTAATTGTTGCATCGGTATTTCCTTGTGTTTCGGGCATCGGATGATGATGGAGCTGAACCTCAGTCTCATCATCGGTGGATTGAATTTGAATGTCGGGATCCTCGTGCGCTATTTCTTTTCCCCTCTGAAATTGAGATGATGAAGCTCCGTGACCTCCTTCCATTGTTGTCGAAAACGCATAGAGAATATGAAATTGAGAATAAGAGTAGAAAAAATACGTGTGAAAATGATGAACTACTCCCTATTTATAGAGTTTAAATCATAACGGTCACTAAATCATAACCATTGATAAAAAAACGATCAAATGATCTTAACTGTTCGAACTGGCGGTTCAGCCGATTCCAATTGGGTTGGATCCGAAACAGGCCCGGCATCCTGCCGAACCAGTTCCGCCAGGCCAATTTTCGTTCGACCCGGCGAACCCGGTCACCCGGCCAGTTGACCCGGGCCGGGTCCAGATGTCGGGTCAGTTCCGCCAGGCCGGTTTCGATTCGACCAGGCGAACCCGATCAACAAGACACCTGGCCCGTTGACCCGGGCCAGGTCCAGCGTGGACCCGACCCTTGGTCGGATCTAGTTGTAACGCTACTAAGAATTAAACCTTTTTAAGTTTGTGTTTAAAGTAAGAAGAAACTATATAAATGCAACATGCAACCATCCAATCTCTATTGTATAGTAAGAAGAAACTATAGGGTTGCCAATTGCGCACGGGATAAAATTCTGATCTGCTGGCATTAATTCCCTTGACCCCATGCGCCTCACCACACCAGTGATAACCGTGATTTGCCTCCCTCTGGAAACCTATGGGGCCGGGACCAGGGGGCCGCTAAGGTGACGGTTCCATCTTTTTTGGTCTATTGTGTAGCATTTCAAATTTAAAAGACTCGATCAAAAGCAAGCGAATGCAAAAACTCTATTCATACACAAATTGAAGGCCAAGTGACTCCATATGATTTTCTTGAGTCTATGTCGTTATTGGAAGTCTAATGAGGTAGTTCTTGTATTGATTAATTTTTATATATTAGTATGCATAAATTTGTTGCAATTTTTTTTTATTTCAGAGGACATCAAAAATAAATCGAGAAAATGGGAGTAAAAAACGAGGGATTCATGCACAAGGATGAACAAATATTCCCTCATTGGAAGACAAATTTGTACGTATTTATTTGATCAATTTGTTATGTTACTATCAATTTGTAAGTATTCGAGCTATTATTATTTGCATATTCAATCTAAAATGTTTTTTTTGTACTTAGATCAGGAAAATGGTAGATAGCCAACTCGCATTGAACTATTTCATCTCAGTCGACAAAGTAAAAAAAAAAGGTGCTCTTATTGATGATGAAGCAATAAGAGTTGAGGTAATAATTGCTTTAACTTTTCGAAATAACTTTTCAATATGCTATTTATTTTATTGAGACAATTTTTATGTTAGGATGAATTAAATAGAGTTGTGCAACGTCATCTCCGAGACAAGCTTGAGGGAACGTAAATAACAGAAGTTCACGAAGATGCATTTCGGTATCCATTTAGAATTTCATTTTTATTAAAATTACTAAATATTATACAATATTAATTATATATTTTTGTTCAGGGAGGTATTTGGGTCAGAGCATTCTGGTCGTGTTCGATGTTTAGGAACTGGTGTATTACCTAGCCAAGTTTTCCTAGAGCAGTGTAATCAAAGAATAATTTTTAGACAAGATAATCTTCCTATTTCTGATGTTAATAATAAGTTGTAAGAAATGGAAGAAAAAATAAAAAATATGGAAGCACAGAGATAGGCAAAAATGGAGCGGATGAGGCAGATGCATGAACAACAGATTCAAAATTTTACCAATGTCATCCAAAGTATGATATCTGGAATTGCTGAGGGATCTCGTGAGCCTGAATTATTACCTACACAGGTAGTCGCATATTGAATACTAATGTTCAAAAATACTTATATAGAAGCATGATATATTAAATTAAATTTATTTTTCAGATGACAACTATCTTGGCAGATATTATGCGGCAACATAGAAGTTCTCCATCAAATGTATAGGAAAGTGGTCATAGATCTCCTCCAGTATCAGAGCCAGATAAAGATTAGATAGAATTTTGAAAAAAAAGTATTTGTTTGATGTTAGTACTTTTAGTAACTATTGAATTTGGAACATTATGACTGTTATTTTATATTAGCATTTGGAGTACTCTTATTATTATTTTGGAGGATAATTGTTTAATAATGTTATATATTGATTTGGTGGAATGAAATATTAAATATCATGGTTTGAATAACTCCTAAATTTAAAGCTTTAATAGCGTTTTGATGTGCTCCTATTTCCATATTTAGGAGCGGTTTAAAACCGATCCTTAATTTCTAGTATTAATAGCATTTTGAAATCGCTCTTATATCCATGATGTATAGAAGCGGTTTACAACCATTCTAACACCTAAAGGGTTTTGCAGCGGTTTGAACCGCTCCTAAATTTATAACTACAAAAGCGGTCTGAAACCGTTGTTATATGTATAATGTGTAAGATCGGTTTCAAACCGTACCTATAAAGTAAAAATAGGAGCGGTTTTATAAGTTTTACCAACGGTTAAGAAAACCGCTACTATAAGATATAGGGACGGCAATAAGAGGAGTCGTTTTCAAACCGTTGGTAAAAGTGTAGGAGTGGTTGATAACCGCTCTTGAAAGTCAAAAAAACCACTCCTATATGGGTGTTTTTTTTGTAGTGTGACAAGTTCGATCAAACCTGAGTCTCATTTGGGTCGAGTCTAATTCCCTTTAGGTCATGTCCAACTCAAGGTTCCTTAACATTGACTCACAACTCTGCACGACTTTTAACCACATGGAACTCATGAGGGGATGTTGGCTTCTACCATATCACAAATCTCCCTGCCAAGTCTAGTCAAAGGAGGTATAGTCGGATTGACTAAACTGTGTTGAGTTGCCGTTTGCCTACCAAACTTACTGTTCAAATTGTGGAGCTGAGGTTTTGACGTTTCATTGGGATAGCTAGTTGGGTCTTGGTAGTCAGGGAGATAAGTCGTCGCATTTAATGAGTGTGATATGTGAGATCATGTATCATCTTCATGATTAGTGGGTTGTACTGTTGCATTAAAAACTGACATGCAATATCTATCTCGAGCCATGAGAATACCTTACGACATTAATTGTGTCACGGCGCCAGAGGCCCGTGCTCGTTCAAAAATCGGGCAGCACCTCCCCTACAGCGAACAATCTGAAACTTATACATACACATATTGTTGAAGTAATTTATGGTATGTGGGATCATGTGTTTTGATGTTTGGGCAAAGAGTTTAAGTTAGGTTTTCCCTTATGTTTACTATGTGTATTTGAGTGTGCAGGTTTGCAGGATACACATAGACTTAGCTGGACGACGTTGGGTTAGGTGAAAGATTGGATGAGGAGATGAGCCGTGAGCTTGTATGCATCCGAGGGACCATGGATAAGGCAGGAACGATGAGCCGAGGGAAGCACACATTGAGGCATACGCAAAGGATGACATGAGAACAAGCTGCGGGTTTGTATGAATTTGAGGGACGAGAGCTAAAGTCGAAGAAGGCTTGAAGGCAACAGGTCGAGATTACAAAGAAAGAGTCAGCTGAGTCTTGAGGGTCTGAGTGCGAGTGAACTACACTCGGATTGGGAAATCCTAGGATTAGGGTTTGACCAGTCGACTGTTCTGGTAGCTGGCACAGAAAGATTAGTCGACTGATCTTCTGTGCAGTCGACTGGTGTCAACTAAGAATTTGAACCTTAGGCTGTAACATTCGGATTCGGTTGGAACCAGTCGACTGGTAACGGCTAGTTCAGCTACAAGCTCTATTAAGGGAGCTCGATTTGGCTTGCTAGGGTTGACGAAAATGATTTTGGTTAAAGACCAATTAGTAGTCTTTGTGATCAGGAGTGTTGTCAAGGTTGTGGTGAGGTTTCTCCATGTACAAGGAGCGACATAAGCTAGCCGGAGGTCTTTCGGGGACTAATCCACTGACGGATAGGGATCATCCACCTTACAGGCAGTCGTGAAGTAGGAGCCTTATCTCCGAACCACGTAAATAATTTGTGTTAGCAATTATTTGTATTTGTAGTTTGTATTTCTGCTTGCGCACGCTAACACTTATAGAAAGAAATCGATGCATTGGGGCAATGGGATATTCACCTCCCTCTAGCTGGTTCATCGATCCCCAACAAGTGGTATCATAGTCGGGGTCACTCGTCTAGGAACTAACCTCCGGGAGAGTAAAGAGCTAGAGGAAATGACGGTCGAAGAAAGATTAGGAGACGACATCAACGTTCTACCTCCCTACGACTGCGAGACTTTGACTATTGGAGGTTGCGGGCAAAGACTTGGTGGGCAAAGACTTGGTTCAACATGGATTGGGATCTAATGATCGCGCTCGAAGAACCATTTAATGTCCCAAAAGATAAAAGTGGAAAAAAGCTCTGACTACGCTATTTGACTAAAGAGCAACAAACACAATCAAAGGCAAATTATAAGGTAATTTCGATTTTTCTTAATATTTTGCTTAACGATGTGATTAGCCGTGTAGGTGAATATAAAAATGCGCATGAACTATGAAGCAAGATGTTTGCGCTTCATGAATGTAACGCCCCAAAATTTCCATTTTTAGTTCTTAAAGTCCTTAGAATTATTTAAAAATGGTTTAAAAATATTCTAGATATTTTTAGGAATTTTTAGAATATTTTTATGGAATTTTTCGAGTCCGTTTGGTATTTTTGGAAAAAGAAAAAGAAAAAAAAAAATGGAAAAAACCAATTAAAGGGGCAACTGGGGGATTGAACCCGCGACCACAGGGAGCAAGGGAAGCCAACGAACCAGCTGGGCTAGGGTATCAAGCACAGAAAAGAGAGGAGAGAAATAATGTTGTAGTGTAGTTAAGCCTTTTCATTAAGAGGTATATTAAGCCGCTTAAGTCGCGTTGGAAAGGGGAGGCTAGGGTTGTGGTCGGCGCGTGAACAGGGAAGAGAGGCGAGGAGAGGAGGCGAATTCGAGGGTTCTTCTTCTTCTCCTTCTTCTTCACCTTCCCCCTTGAGTAGAGAAGACCTAGGATTGCTTCCTAGGGCTAAAGGTGGAAGCTTTTCACAAGAAGGAGGGGAAAAGATTTTGTTAGGGAGTTTTCTCCCTGTTTTTGTGAGTTTTCTTCAAGACCGATGTAAGTAAATCGCTCACCTGCAATAGGAGTAGTTTCGTTTCGAAATTTTCATTGTAGAACCCGAGTTTTCGAAAAGTAGAAGCATGGTTAAGAGAGTTTTGCTATTCTATGTTTTAGCTATTAAAGTTGCATGTTTTATCATGTTAGAAATTCAATTTGTTTGTATTGAATGTATGTAGGCCAAGCATGATGAGTATTCATACTTATGAAAAGACCTAAAAGTGAATTTGAGTTAAGGAGCACACAAGGTGCTCGATGGAATGTTAAAGTGAGAAAAGTAAAGGTTTTGAGCATGAAAATATATGCAAAAATAAGTAGAGTGATAAGTTTAAGTATGGTAAGTAAGAAAAGTATTTTACTTTGAGAAAGAGACATGTACCGGGCAAATGTAAGGCCCATCGAAAGTTAGAAAGTAAAGTTCTAATAGGGTGCGGTGGCTAGCTACCTCGCAACCTATTAGAAAAGCGCGCAATTGGTACACCGATACCATGGTACAATGTCAAGGCCTAAAGAGAAAGTTGATTACTATTTTCAAGTATATAAGTATGATCAAGTAGTTTCTTTCTTTTTGAGAAAATGTTTAATTATTATATGTGTACCTTGATACAATGCAAGCATGATAAAGTAGTTCAAGTAGTAAGTATGGTTAGTTGTGTACATTGATACATTAACAAGCATGATAAAGTAGTTCAAGTAGTAAGCATGGTTAGTTGTGTACATTGATACATTAACAAGCATGATAAAGTGTTTCAAGTTGTAAGCATGTTTAGTTGTAAGTTTTGAAGTAAGTAAAGTTTTAAATCATTCTTTGAAATGAGCATGTTTAGTATTGACATCATGATTTTGTGAGTAGGGATTTACTTACTAAGCATTGTGCTTATTAGTTACATTTTCCTTCTATTGCAGATAAAGGAAAAGAGAAAGTGTAAGTTGGGAGGCGACAGGACTTGCATTGGTGTTCAGTGGCGGCGGAACCGTGGAAGAGATCTTTGGGAATAAGTATTATAGAAACATTTGGTTATGGTTTTGGGTTCATAGAAAGTGATCAGTGTGTTTAAACTATGCCTAGAGACAAAGTTTGGTACAAACTTTAGTATATTTATGCAAATGTTTTGTTAGTTTTGTTAAACTCCGCAAAGTTTCAATTTCAAGTTGTGGTATCGGTTTTGAGTGGCTAATATGCTTAATAAACTAGGGTAGAATATAGATTTGAAGTTATATTCTAATGTGGAGTGATAGTATGTGATTTGTGGATGTTTGAAAGTGGTTATCAGCTCTGAAATTGCAGGTTTTCAGGCGTGCCAGTCGACTGGCTCAGATACCAGTCGACTGCCATATCGAACAGAACTTTCTGTTCGATATGGCAGTCGACTGACCATATACCAGTCGACTGACACCAGTCGACTGGTATAATAGCAGTCGACTGGTACCATTAAAGAGAAACTGTGTAGAGCAGCTGGTTAGTGCTTTAGTGTTACAACTAAGAGATCTAGGGGTCAAATCCTGGCAAAGCAAATAAAATGAAAGTTGTTTTGTTTTTTTTGAAAAAAAAAGAGAAGGAAGAAAAAAAAAAATTTAGAGCAAGTCAAGGGAAGCCAAGTAGTAGTAACTTAAAGCTTAAGTTAGTAGATAAAAGTTGGGTCGTTACAATGAAAATCCTTCTTGAGAAGAAGAAGAAGAAGTAGAGCCCAAGGAGATGGGCTTAATGGTCCAAGAGGAAGAGAAGGAACAATCAGATGAGGAGAGGAGCTTAACATCCGAAGAGGAGAGAAAAGAAGATGAAGAACCATCCACCTCCTCAAGTGAATTGGGAATTGAGGATAAGCAATCCACATCTTCAAGTAAGGAAGAAATAGAAGAAGCTTCCACTTCAAAGATTGAGGGGGAAGAGATACCATCTCCAATACCTGAGCAAGAACAAGTCTCCACCTCCACCAAGGCAAAATCCAAAGATCACATAATTTACTTTGGGTGTAATGAAAAGGGATACTATATGGGCAAGTATCCATTGGGTAAGATAAATGAGGTAAACCCTAAACCCAAGTTAATTCCTTTGAACTCTAACATGAGTTGTAGGGAAAAGAAGGAGAAGAAACACATTCGTTGCTTCACGTGTGGTGCGCTTGAACACTACCACATCAAATACTCAAGGAAAGGAGAATTCAAAAAATTGGAGCATTTGAGAAAATGGGAGAAGGAGAAGAAGAAGATCTCACATCAAGGGAGAGCTACAAGTGTAAGGGAGGTAATCCCTAATTTAAAAATGAATTCAAATTCCTCCATGCATGTGAAGAAAATTTTTTCTTATCTATCCATGAATAATTATGGTTTTAAATATCATGATAGGAGTAGGGTTAACAATGTAGATCATAACCCAAAGCAATTCATGCATCATGATAAACCTAAAACTATTAGACTTAAGGACCAAGACATAATCCTAAGAAGGGGAGACACATGCCTAGAATGGGTAGGTCTAGGAATGTCCAAGGTGGACATGTCGATTCTAGGTTTAGAAGTCTAGAAAGGACAAATCAAGCTTTGAGGGTAAAGCTTGAGAAATTAGAGAAAACCCTAAATAGATTCACTATTGGATCTAAGGGTTTAGGAATGGGATTGGGTAGCCAAAAATCCAATAATAATAGATCAAGGTTGGGATACCGATCTAAGTTCTCCAATGTTATGGAAAAGTCATATGCAAAGATGCCATATGACTATAGTAAGAGGAAACCCAAGAATGGCAAAGGAAAGCCATTTAAAGGGAAAAAGAAGAACTTAACCAAGGAAAAGGTGTCCAAGGTTAAAAAAGTTAGGTTTGTAGGTCAAAAGTCACCGGAGGTACACCAGTGTGGCCTTGTGATTATAGATGAGTCACCTAGGTAGGTGGCTAAGGCTAAGAGCTCAAGTCGAAGCTCTAGGAGTTAAGTTGGAACCCATAGTCAATGGATCTTGGGAGGATTTCTCTCAAAAGTCTAGATGAACCATGGAGTGTGCTAAAGGATTTGGAGACGAATTTGAGTCTCAATCCTAGGGATTAGACACATTGGAATTGAGTGTCATGCATGAAAATATGACATTGGGGTCATATTGCTTGAAAATTAGTTTTTGATGTATAGATGCTATATAAACCAATTCTAGGGATCCATTGTGGTTTGGTATGGGCAGATACATCAAGAGGAGGCCAAACTAGGACTTTAGGTTAAAGTTTAATTGAACAATTTAGATAGTTTTGGATTTTGTGTCAATCTTGGGATTGGTGATAGATATATTTTTGAATGTTTTTTCCAAGTAGACACGGGTACCATAAACTTCTCCAAAAAATTTGAG
Organism: Boesenbergia rotunda; assembly: GCA_024364735.1. Taxonomy (NCBI): domain Eukaryota; kingdom Viridiplantae; phylum Streptophyta; class Magnoliopsida; order Zingiberales; family Zingiberaceae; genus Boesenbergia; species Boesenbergia rotunda. Next base: position 43,300 of record JAGFNQ010008264.1, on the reverse strand, counting down.
AATTTTTGAAGATTTATAGAATTTCTGGAGAATTTCTGAATTTGAGTCAGAAATGCTGAAATAGACTGATATCAAAGTATCAGTCGACTGGTGTAGAGGGTAGTCGACTGATAATTCTGTGAGGTTGTTTTTCGACTAGGTCAGTCGACTGGTAACTGTCCCAGTCGACTGATATAGGCTGAAATTGTTTTCAGCAAAGTCGAAAAATATCCAAATGAGTGTAAACTTGTGTACAATCTTATGGGGGGGTTAATACACAATGTTTATAGTCATTAGAGGTTAAAGAATCCAATAATTGGGATATTATTGGAGCCATTTTGATGTGTGGCAACGGGGGAGAAGTGTTAGGTTTTAGTGGGAAACGAAACACAACTATGCAAGAAATCCTAGGTCAAGGGGGAGCTTAGGTGAAGGGGAAACTTTGTTGCTCATTTATTGGCAAAGGGGGAACCTTGTGATAGGTTCTTAAAAAGCTTTTGTAAGTCCAATGTAGGAAGAGCCTTAGGATCAGTTCTTAAAATGTCCTTGTTGATGAAAATCCTAACTCATTGAGGAGTTTAGTTGTGGGGATGCCTTGTAAAAGGATCCATGCATGTTTGTATTGCATGATTACATATGCATTAACGGTATAAGTCTAAGGTAAAGCCTTGACAACATAATTCCAAATATTGGTTAGCATTTATTATTTGCTATTAGTTTTAACTAACTTAAATGTATTGTCAAACATCAAAAATGAAGAGTTTGCTAAAGTAATCTATGGCCCGTGGGACCATGTATTTTGATGTTTGGGCAAAGGGTTTAAGTTAGGTTTACCCTTGTGTTTAATATGTGTATTTGAAGGTGCAGGTTTGCAAGATACACATAGACTTAGCTGGACGACTTCGGGTCTGGTGAAAGATTGCATGAGGAGACGAGTCGTGAGCTTGTATGCATCCGAGGGACCGTGGACAATGTTGGGACCGGGTGCATGTCGACGAGGATACGAGTTCGTAAAATTTTAAATTTTTACGTGCAGCGGAAGAATTTGCATAAAATAATTTCCTAAATTATTTTAACTTCGTATCTAGCATGCAACCTTATAGTGTATCGACATAATCATAAAATAAAAGTTTGCGGAAAAGTAAACTAATTTACTTTTATACCTTGCGTAACTCGAAGAAAGGGACGAGATCCAACCGTAGCGTCCCTTGGAAGCTTCGCCTCTATTCGCGTCCACGCCGAGTTCTCTTCGGGATGACTTCGCAAAGTCATGAGTTTTGTGCCGACGAGAACTACTAGATTCTCGGAAGGCACAACTAGAAGATTAAGAGAAAAATTAGAAAAACTAACCAACGAAGTAACGGAATCGAATTCCGGGAAGAGAGGAGTCGCTATCCGCTTTTCTTCTTCGTGTTCGGGTTCTCCTTCTTCTTCAATGCTCACGGCTAGCAACCACCACCTTGGATAGAGTTTGCGCCGGCCCTAAGCCACCAAGTGGGCGCCGGCCCTAGGACTCCAAGAATGGGTGGGCGCCGGCCCTAAGGGAAGAGAGGAAGAAGGAGGAGAGGAGAGATTAAGAGAGAGAGGGAGAGAATAATTAATCTTTTGATTGGGATTAAGGGCTAGCCTTTGGTTCCTTTATATAGTAGCAACTCCTTTGCTAAGTCTCCCTCTAAACCGAATTAACGGAATTAACAGAATTAGTTATAAGAAATTTATCTTATAAATTTTCTTATTGCTTATTCCGTTTAAGCCTAGTTTTATTATAACTAATTTATAATAAAACAAATTAGTTATCATAAGAAATTTATCCTATAAATTCTCTTATGAATTTTATTATAACTAACTTTATAATAAAACTAATTAATTATCATGAAATTTATCTTATAAATTCTTATGAATTATTCCGTTTAAACCAAGTTTTATTATAACTAATTTATAATAAAATAAATTTTCTTCTCTTTAAATTATAGAATAAATTTTATAAGAAATTTATAAACTTTCTTATTATGGAAAAATCAATTCATAATTGATTTTATAAAATTAAAATAAACCAATTCATGGATTATTTTAATCTTTCAAAAAAAGAATAAATTTTTTTATACAAATTTATTTATCCATAATTTATAAAATAAATCGCGCTGGATTTATCTTATTAATTAAACCAAAATTAATTGGTTTTCTCCTCTTATTGTGGCCGGCCACCAAAGGGGGTTTTGGCACCCTCTTTGGCCGGCCAAACCAACCCGAACCGCCGCGAATTAAACTCATTTAATTCGCCCAAAAAGCCTTCAAAAGACTTAGCCATTTTTAGCTTCCATTGCGCCTCTGACTAACTCAGATTCGACTTATTTCTCTTGATCGAAAAATCCAATTTTCAACTCGTTTTAAATCCCTCGGATTACTCGTAGTGCGTGTGACTAAATAGGCTTTCGATTTATGTTGGCCGTCTATAATTAACTAATTATAGAACGATCATGAGTGGCACCTAGTAGTAAATCATGATCCCCAATTAATCGAAAGATCAACGGTTTGACCTCAGAAGAAATTATTCTGAAACCCTTCAGCAGCTCTAATGAATCGTGCCTCATTCCCTTCACCACCTTATACCCACTTGGTTCAGGACACGGTCAATGGTGTCAGTCCCCACTAGGCTGACTACGTCACACCTAGCCCAAGTAATGTCTTACTCGTCCTTTGGATTTTTAATTACTCTCATGTATTTTAGAGACTCTCACTCTAAACATGATATGCTCTGGCCAGAGGCTTTGAGTAACAATCCGACGATAGGCCTGGGTATACATCTCCTCGCAAGGAGTGGTGAATCCTTTGTAGGCTGTTCAAACATCTTCGGGCACTTCGGCTTATACCCGATCATCCTAGGTCCACACCTCCTTGGAGATGCTTGCTTAAGATGTCAAAGTATAAGTCTCTATGACCAAGATGACTTGAACACCGCAAGTCAAAGGAACATCGCACTTAAGCCACAGCAAGATCTTCATTGACATATCTACATGTAGATTCCCATATGAAGTCTTACAGCTAGTCACTCCAATGAACTAGTTCCCTTAACTAGCATCCATGTTTATCTCCGGACATCCCAATGTCACCAGCCAGTGAGAATCAGCTGAATAGAGAATAACCCATGCTAGTCTCAACAGAACTGATAATGTCCGTATTTATCAATTCATCGACTAGGGATATTTCCAACACTTCACATTTGCACATTTAGAGATAATCACTAGTTGTGATCCCATCACAAATTCTCTTATGCTGTGAACTGTATGGCGGACATTCAGTAGATGAGTTTAAGATCCCAATCAAATACACAAACATGTATACTCAAATAGTGAATTATCATTTATTGAAATAAATATTTACAATCATAAGGCGATTGCCTTAGGACACTTCTCTCATATCACTAACAGACAAGGCAGAAACGATGAGACGAGGGAAGCACACTTTAAGGCATACACGAAGGATGACATGAGGACGAGCCGCGGGCTTATATGCATTCGAGGGACAAGAGCTAAAGTCGAATAAGGCTTGAAGGCAATAGGTCGAGATTGCAAAGGAAGAGTCAGCTGAGTCATGAGGGTCCGAGTGCAAGTGAATTGTACTCGGATAGGGAAACCCTAGGATTAGGGTTTGACCAATCGACTGGTCTGGGATCAATCGACTGGTAGTTGACACAGAAAGATCAGTCGACTGATCTTCTGTGTAGTCGACTGGTGTCAGCTGAGAATTCGAACGTTGGGCTGTAACGTTCGGATTCGGTTCGAACCAGTCGATTGATGTTGGCATCAGTTGATTGGAAACGGCTAGTTCAGCCATAAGCTTTATTTAAGGGACCTCGATTTGGATGGCTAGGGTTAATGAAATTGGCTTTGGTTAAAGACCAATTAGTAGTCTTTGTGCTCAGGAGTGTTGTCAAGGTTGTGGTGAGGTTTCTCCACCCACAAGGAGCGACACGAGCTAACCAGAGGTCTTCCGGAGACTAATCCACCAACAGATAGGGATCGTCCACCTTACGGATAGCCGTGGAGTAGGAGCCTTATCTTCGAGCCACATAAATGGTTTATGTTAGCGATTGTTTTCATTTGTAGTTTGCATTTCCGCTTGCGCACGCTAGCACCTGTAGGAAGTAATCGATGCATTGGGGGCAATGTGCTATTCACCCCCTCTAGCCGGTCCATCAATCCCAAACACACATCTCCACACATAATAAATAAGCTTAGCCACACTCGGCTGGTATTCACACAAATATAACCACACAGATAAATAATTTACATAATACATAATAAATAGAATTAGTAATTCTCCGTAAAACGAATGCGACAAATCAAAATCCAACGGAAGTAAACAAATATACGTCCATAGAGAAAACCTAACACATTCCAAAATGAAAACCAAGACTGGAGCGAACAAGTACGATAAGAAGACTATAAAAGGTACAAAGCTAGTAAAAATACTCAAACAGGGACTAGCAGGTGGATCTTCTTCTGGCAGCATGAGACACCGGTATCAACTTCCTAAAACAAAAAGGAGAACAAGGGGTGGTCAGTTTCGGGAGGAACTCTGCGGGTATATGAATGGATAAATGTATGATATATAAAAGGATAGAACAAGCATAAAGAAACAAGGGTATACAGTCTCTGGAATAAAGAAATATAAACCAAATGCATCTGTACGAATAAAACATACCTGAAAACCATTTAACATGTAGGGGCAAGATCAAAAATCCCCTTAATACCTCAATAAACTACTAATACTGCCGAACAAATCCATATCATATAATAAATGCAAATCATAACTGTGTATGCATGTCAATCAAATACAACAATCATAGCTCAAACAAGTGTAGCAAACACAAACAAATGCATAATGCACAATATGCGCATAATGTCATGACCTGCATTGTACACAAACCAACCATCGCTACATTGGGTAGGTTGAGTGGACAAGATACAAGCGCCAAACACCTGTGGCTATGTAAATACACCACAATATTTGTGGCCCTGAATGAAAAGCCAAAATACCTATAGCTATAAAACCCCCCGAAACACCTGTGGGGACTCTAAACACCTGGGGAGTATGAACTGTTTGCACACAACTCCAACTGAGCGTGGCTTAACAGGAAAATATAACCGACGACACGTCTCGACCACAAGAGAGCTAGTGTCGTCGGCATGTAAACAATGTTATGATGCATGCCACTAATATACACAACCTCAATTAAACCAAAACTAAGCAAACAATACGATATGAAAAATACAATTAACACCAAGGTAAATAAACATGCACTAATCTACTGGGTAGGGTTAGTTAATGTCAACCAAATTCTAGATAGGTCAAATGATTATTCTATAGTACAAGCGTACACGTGGTACTATTTAGATCAGAAGCCAAGAGATTGAGACTGTATAACTAAACATTTTGAAGTTCTACCCAAAGGTCAAGTATAAAATAAATATCAAGCAAGAAAATAAGAGGATTATATTTAAGATAAATCGACCTACTCAGATAAACAAACAACCATGCATTTAAAGATAAGCAAAACTATTAAAACAAGCAAGAAGTACCCGCCTTAGATATAGCATGTATCCAAGTAACCCTCACGATCAACCGTATGAGTCCGAATCAGAGTTCTGTGTCAAGGGCATAATTTAGCTATTTATACATTTAATAAAATAACCAACTTAATTACTAAACATATTTAGGATCTAACCTTAAACATCACTAAGCCCCTTTTTATCCTAACTCAAGGGATTTCAATACCCAACTCTCGATCATCTAATTAATTAATTTATACCAAATTAATTTATAATCAATTTCATTATATCTTAATTATCTTAGTTACTCATGTCATAAATTCATACCTTAATTAGTCATCCACTTGATTAAACTACTAAATTAATTTGCTAATAACACTAAAACATGGTAATCTATACTCTCCAAATATAATTAACATATAATCCTAATGAATTGATCACTTCATTTAATTAGTTAATCTGATTAATCAATCTTCTACCTGTAATTAAGATTAAAGATTAATCAACTAATATTAATTACTTTCCTTACCTTAATTAATCAGTACTAATTTATTTAATTTAATCAATTGGATATCTTGTATAATTGCCCCTTGCTTGTTAGCTGGTCTGCCTGCTCCTTAATCTGACTAGTGAGGGCCTCGGTTGACGACTCCAAGAGGCGGACATTGCTTGACAGCTTTGCCTCCTGAGCTTGGAGTCACCCGTTTTCCTGAGTTAATTGACTCACCTCCATCGAGAGCGCCATCGCTTTCTCCGACAGGAGCCTTTCCCGATGGAGCATGCCATGCAAGGACGACTCGGAGGCCAGTAGGCTATCCAGGTAGTGCTTCGCCTTAACTCGGAGACCCCTGCTAACCTCTGCTTGCATTCGACCTTCCTCGCGAGCCCGAAAATCCTCCGCCTCTATTTCAGTGACTTGTTGGCACATGGCTTCAGTTTCCTGCTCGGAGGACAGGCGGCGACCCAGGAGAAGGAAGTCGGAAGTGATCTACCACAACGAATAATAAGGGTCAGAAGAGAAAATAATTGTAATAAGAAAAGACAATAATTTTACCTTGGGAAGCGACTCATATAAGTTGGCGATTATCCCAGCTGAATCGTCCATGGTACTACAAGAAAAATGACCTATTGTGACATTTATTTTATGACACTTAATAGTAAATGTCATTATAAATTAATTATAATGACACTTATTAAAACAGATTAATTTTATAAATAAAATATCTGATTAGACCTTTTATCATGACACATTTTATAAATGTCCTTATAAATCTAAATATTTTTTTTATTAAAATACATTATATATTTAATTTGTTTAATTAAAATTTTCAATTAACCGCGCGAACGAAACCTGCTCCTTCCGATCCCTCTAAAAAAATTACAGCGCCGATACTCCAAATCGCAGCGCGAACCCTAAATCGCACCACGCGAACCTTAACGCGCGCGTCGCCCCTCCTTTTCATCTCCACCCTCATGCGCGAACCCTAATCTTTCTTTCTCCCTCGCTCCCTGCTCGATCGCCCCTCCACCTACGCGAGTGCCTCCAACCAGCGCACCTCCACCAACGTGCCCTCACTCCCTGCTCGATCGACCCTCCCCCTACGCGATCGCCCGAAGGATCGAGATGGGTTCCGGAGATCCATCGATTGATAATGGAACGGAGGATTGGTTTATAAAGACAACGCTTGCTCCCTTTTCCTTTCGATCTCTGCCCCCCACCCCTGCCCCCCTCTCGATCGCCTTCTACGGGTCGATGGACGTGGAGCTGCTGTAGCAGGACGAGTCGCCGGGATGGCGACGCCGGCCAGGGCGAACTGGAGGCTTAGCATGAGCGAGTTTTCGCTGCCGGCAAGGTAAACAAAGTAAAATCTCAAAGTACTACGAGCAGCAAGGCAAGCTTCTGGAGGGATTCAGTGAGATGGAGAACATGTCAAGTTATCTTGCTCCTTCAGAGGTGTGGCAAATGTCTCTGTAATCATCTTTGTCTTGTTCTCTATCTTGTGCATGTGATTGGGATGAGATGCAATATTAGCTAGCACTCATGGATGATGTATAAATTCTTAATTAAACATCATTTACCAAATTTTTGCAGAAAAAGCATGCCTGTCTTTTTTCTCTCCTTTTGTTGGATCCAAAACCATCTTTGTTTTTAAACTGGAAAGTTGTTATTTATCTTTGTAGGATGAGATGGAGAAACTGGCCAAGAGTGAAAGACTGGCAATCAATGTTTCAAACATAGTAAACCTGGTGCTATTTGTATCGAAAGTGCTTGCGTCTGTGGAAAGCAGGTCCATGGCAGTAATAGCTTCCACTCTTGATTCTCTATTGGATCTCTTATCGGGATTTATACTTTGGTTTACCGCTTACGCGATGAAGAAACCTAACCAATGTAGCTAACCTATCGGCAAGAACAGAATGCAGCCTGTGGTAGGTAACACTTTCAATTTCTAAGCGTGAAAAACTTTTAGACATGTTTCTATTGCTATTATAACTCTGCATTGTAGCTAACAGAATTCGTCTGAATATTTAAGAAAAGATTTTCAGTTCTACAATGATGTTTAACTTCTTCAACCATAACAAAATTTAGTTAATGCAACAATGTCTAAAAGTGTTCAATATCTATGTTTGCATTCAGGGCATAGTGGTGTTTGCCTCTGTGATGGGCACTCTTGGTTTTCATGTACTGATAGAGTCCGGTCGTCAGCTAATTAGCAAGGTACACAACATCTCTTATTGTTCAATTTCTAGATGATTCTGTGTTTTTTTCAATGTAAGAGAATAAACATAAGTTACCAAAATTTAATAGATCAATGTTTCTGTTGTATTTCGTGGTGCTGCGGCTATTTTGTTTTCTCATCATTTTGATGGTTCTGTTTGGAAGCTACAGTAGTGTGCCACAAGAGCAGATTTAACTGCCTTGTTTCCTGCGTGCCAAGTGTTTGATGGTACCATCAAACACAGAAATAAATTTGCATTCTGTTTATAAGCATTTACATGTTATAAGCACATGTTATAAGCACTACAGCAGTTTCCTGCTTTTTGTTGATAAGCACAGTGTACCAAATTCAGTTTCCTGCTCTTGTTTGTGTTTCAGTTAAATCTGCGTGCCAAATTCAGTTTCCTGCGTTCTGTTTATAAGCAGTTTGATGGTTTTGTTTTATCATCATTTTGTGCTTGGCTGCCTCTGTTTCCTGCGTGCCAAGTGTGCCACAAGAGCAGATTTAACTGCCTTGTTTCCTGCGTGCCAAGTGTTTGATGGTACCATCAAACAACAAGTCTCGGCACAATAGCACTAAGCCAGCTGATAGCTCATCTGTGGTAGGAATAACATTACTAAGAAGATTAATTATCTATGTGCATTAAAAATGTTAGAAATTCAATGAAATAGGTTATGTAATGTGAGTTTAGTTTTTTTTATGATGAATCGGAGAAGATTTTCAAATTGGACTTCTCCTTTCTCAAGTGCAACAGCACTGCAACTGGTGGAGCTCTCAAGAAGGCCAGGGTTCAAAGCTCCTTCACAGCTCAATCCACGTTGAAGGTTCACTTCTATAACTTCAGTACTGGAGTACTAAAGTAAGAAGCAGATTCTGAAATCTTCTTTACTTTTAGGTGAGGAAGGAAAAATTAGGAGATAGAATAACTGCACTCCATCAGATTGTTTCCCCTTTTGGGAAGGTATTGAATACATTCCTATGTTCATGAAATTTAAGCTCATTCAGTAAAGAAAAATCTCACATCATGTTGATTTTGATGAACTTCACAGACTGATACAGCCTCTGTGTTGCTAGAAGCAATTGGCTACATCAGATTCTTGCAAAGTCAAATTGAGGTATAACCTAACTAGTCCCCTGTGTCTACTGTTTGAACAAAGAATCCATTTCTCTCATCGAGAGAGTTTTATTCCTTTGTTTTATTTCTAGACTCTGACCTCACTGTACTCGAGCAGTGCTTCAGGAAACATGAAGCAACCTCCCACTTTCGATGATCACGTACAGATATTAACTACCACTCGCAAAGTTTGATCTATCGAAGTACATGTATTATGAAATTTGTGGCATTTTCATTGCACCAGGAAAGCAGAATTGAGGAAGAGAAGGATCTGAGGAGTAGGGGGCTTTGCCTTATGCCACTCCCCTTCATCTCGCACGTAGGAAGAGATTTTGGTGGAAACTACTGGGGAAGCTTCTGATTTACAGATACATAAGCATTAGGTTCTTAGCATTGTTGAAGCTTCTGTAGTTGATATGTGTATGCATAAGATCATTAGCAGTCACTCTGAATAAAGATTGATTGCTCCTGATAGTATGCATCGAGCTGGGTGTAGGATTCAGAAACTTCAACCCTGCTAAGAACCTGGAGGATATAGTACTTTTTGAATTGCCATTTTCTTCCATGCTATGATATGGTATCATCTTTTTGTTTTTTTTAATTATGTGCTATTCATTCTAGACAAGCTCCTAAGTATCAGGAATCTTTTTATCGTGGTATGCCACCTAAATATCAGGAATCTTTGTATCATTATTATCAAACTCATAGTAATTTATTTTGTTATCACAACTTGTGGAGAAGTTTGGCATTGATCCTGCAAATGCTTTTGCATTTTGGGACTAGGTTGGTGGTCGCTACAGTGGTAATTATTATGATATTTCATAATTTTGAAAATTCTATCCTTTGGAGATTTTTTTGACAGTGGCTATTTTGATTCAGTTTGCAGTGCTGTCGGTGTGCTTCCACTGAATGGTTCCATTTTTTACACCTTCTTTCTCAGGGCATAAGGCAAGTTGATCCCCCTTTCTCTGTATTTATTTATTTTGTGCATCGAGAAATTATCTCATTTAATTAATGATGAAGTGAGAAAAGGGAATTGGAAGCCATTTATGATTACAAGATCGGGTTCGGGTGTCACTTATATTAGTTTTGCTGATGATTTGATGCTATTTGGTGAGGCTACAGAAAACTAGTTACAAACAATGATGAAAGTATTAGGTGTTATATAGCTAATCTTTGTTTCAACAACTGCAGCAATAGATTATAATTGTTCATGATTCCAAATTCATGGCAAAGCTTCAAAGGACCGAAAACCCTTTTCACTTTTGCAGAAATGTGAGTAAGTTAATAAAGAGTTCCTCTCCTTCTGCCACATCACATTCTTTTTTTTGTTTTGTTTTGATTAGCTATTAAATAAGATTATGAGCTCGCCTCTACTATACCAAAGATTTAACTTTGCTTGTTAAAAAATCTAGATCTAGATTATATATATATATATATATATATATATATATATATATATATATATATATATATATTTTATTATATATTTCTTTAATTTTATTTCATTTACATAAATTAATTAATATATGATTTGTTTTTGTAGGTGACAAGAATATTGGATTTTGTTTAAGATGTGATGGTTGAAGACTGAAGATGCAGCAAAGTTTAGAAGTTTGGTTATGTTTTGCTTTAGGAGAGACTTAATTTTTTGCTAGTTTTTAAACTAAATACATTGGGTACATTTGTGATTGTGATTAGTGCTTATATATTTTTTGAGGTGACCAATTTAACAGTCTTGTATTGCAAAAAATTTGGCAATTATTGATTAACATTTTAATTTCAATTTAAAATTTTTATTTGTGTTTATGTTAATTAGTTATATGTGTAAATATTTATATCATGAAAATATTGAAAATGGGTGAGATATTTATTAATATATGATATTTTTATGTCACAATAGATACAAAATCATGTAGATAAAAATATCATTGTAAAACTCATATGAAGAAATTTCAAAATGTCATAATAAATAACTATTAATGATAATTTTAAATGTCCTTATAGACTAATATAGTAAATATTTATATGTGTCATTATAAATTATATAATGAGGCATTTTAAATTAATTTTATAAACTATCATTAGTGACATTTTTTATTATGACTATAAATAAAATTCAAGACACTTATAATTGTCTTGATAAATAATTTTAAATGATATATAAATTTGCCATCATTACTATAATAAAACATGTATAAATGTCATTACAAATCTTATAGTGACACTATTTTTTGTCACTATAACAATTATTCATGCTATTAGTGGTGTCACTATTTTTATTTTATAGTAACATTAAGAATTGTCATAAGTGATAAGACTTTAGACGACATCACTATAGAGGACATTTTAACTTAATGTCATTATATCAAAAATGTCAGTATAAGTAATATATGATGACACTTTTCAATGTCATTAAAAGCATTTTTTCTTATAGGCGCCCACGGCTTCCCGGCTCCTCGGGGAAGGCACACCAAAAGTGTCTTCGGAGCGGCGGGGCTAAATAGTGGGTGCTTCAAATGGCATGATGGAGGGGCCCGAAATGCCCTCATCGGTGTTGGAAGCTTCTCTAGAAGGATGGCTCTCTGGCCAAGGTTCCTTTAGCTCCACCGGTCGAGGTCCCAGGGAGGCTGCTTTCTCCGTCACCTAGACCTTTCGGTGCAGATGCGCACTCGTTAGTTGAGGCTCTGCCGATCCCGACCGCTTGCCTCTGGAATTGTCGTGGGTGACGGCAGGTGTTGCGACTTCGGCATGACACTCCGCCGCAGGAGAGGGAACCCTTCGAATGGGGAATGGTATCCTCCTTTTCCTCCGTAATCGTGGGAGACGCCTGAGGTGCATGGGTCCTCCTCTTCCGGGGGGTAGGAGGAATTGGTCGTTTCTGAAGAGAGACAGGGAGCCTGCTATCCTCGTCTTCCTTCGTTGGCAAGACAAGCCGTGTTCTCCCTGCTTTTTCAGTCGGCTCTGTCGCCGACGGAAGAACCTGAGCTGCAGGTTCCTCATCATCACCTCCCATCCCAATGGGAGAAGGGAGGGATCAACACCCTGAGCACCAGGCAACTCCTGTGTCAGCTCAGAGCCTTCTGAATGCTCGGTCACTGGGGCAGTAGGAGTTGTATGAGGGGTGAGGGTCTGCTCGTCTGCCAGCTCCCATTTAAGGAGCTTGATCATGGCCCGGGACAACATGATGTTCCCTGCAACACAAAAATAATGAAACATCAATTAGAATCGACAAGTGTTTAACGAAATATTAAACTTACTAAGGCTATGACTAAGGACGGTGGCTTTGGAGCTAAGCCCAACCCGATACAGAAGTTCTTCACACTGAACCAGGCTGGGGTCATGGATCTTCATTCCGGCTAAGATGCTTCTGGCTCGCTGATACGCCTGGTCCTGCTGGAAGTCGCCCAGGTCCGAAAGAGGGGGTAGGTCTTCTCTCCAGTGAGTTGGGCAAAAGAGACGCTCAGGAAGCCTAATGAAAAAGAAGCGCTCCTTCCATTCCTTATGGGAGGAAGGGAGGCTTCCAATGAACTTATGGCCGGGGCGAGCGATAAAGCTAAATGCCCCTCAAGAGGCGAAGTTCAAGAGAAAAAAAGAAGTGGAAGACGCGAGGGGTCAAGGGTATGTTGAAAAGTTTAATTAAAAGGATAAACGACCCGCTCATCTGAGCGAAGGCTTTGGAAGTCATTTGGTGTAAGCGGATATCAAAGTATTCAGAGATAGCCATGAAAAAGGGAGGAAGAGGAAAACGAAGGCCAAACTCTAGCTGCCCTAAGAAAAAGGCGAAAAAAATATTAAGGGCGGTTCTACTGGAGATTGGTCTATCCTCGGGACCTTAACCTTTAGCTCCGCCGGAATGCCACATGCTTCACAAGCGACTCTCAAGGTGTTTATCTTGACCTTTGAGGAGGTGGCTTCGTACCACTCCGGACGATACGTCCCTTCCCCCTCAGACCTCTCCTTTGTTCCATTTCCTTCCTTGCCCATGGTGATGAAGAGGAGAGGAAGACGGAGGTGAACGAGACTTACGCGTGAAGAAGAAATCCTAGCGAAAGCAAACTCTAGTAGGCAGAATTGGTATGCGTAAGCTCTGATAGTCGGCGGTGCAAGAAGACGAAAGGACGCTTTCGGCTTCCCTTTTCATAGGGAAGGAGCCGCTCTCGTGTAAAGAATAGAGGCACGACAGATGGACGGTGATAACTATAAATCTCGAGGCGTCGCCGTTCATTATGGTCGTCGGTTGGTATGACCCTACTAAGTGTATCAGAGGAAAATCACGTAGAAAAGACCCTACAAGTTATCATTATTAGGCCTTCGAACTTGCAAGGACTCTTGGATTAACTCAAAGGACTGACTTGGGCCAAGAGACGAATATTTCGTTTCCTAGGACCCGGCAAGTTGTCAAGAGAGAAGGAACGGTAATGGGCCCCAGCCTATCAGTCAGTCATACTTCCTTCGATTAGACTTAAAGGGTGGGACTTGTGATAGGGATGAGCATCCCGGGTAGACATGTGGCACGGGAAAACTACGTGACAGGGGCCACCAAATCAGTGCCCTGAGGTCAAACTTGGGATTGGACTCCTGAAACTATCTCGGGAGAACTGAAGAAAGTTCCCGAGGTCAGACCAAGAATCAGACCCCGAGATTATCTTGGGAGAACGGAAGAAGGCCCCGAGGTTAGCTCGGGAGATAAGACTCCGAGACTGACTCGAGAGAGTGGAACCCAAAGATCAACGTAGGGATAAGAAAGTCAGGCTTCAAGCACCCGCTCCTCCTTCCAGAACAGGAATGTAATTAGGTAATTATTGTTCGCAACGCACGGTAATTAAAGTCTTAATAATCACAATGACCGTTATCAAAAGAAAATATCTATCAAGTAGCCGATGATTAAGGAACGTGGAGGAGGACGTGGGGACACGTGCGAGGAAGACATCAGGTATATAAGACGCCTCGGCACTCGGGTAAGGGGGTAGGCTTTCTAGAACTATAGCACTTTGATTCTTCGTTGTTCTCATGAGAAGATAGAGCGCTGACTTGAGCATCGGAGAGGGCTCCACCGGAATATCTTTCGGGGCATCCCTTTTACGCTCGTGTTAATCTCACAGGCGTTGACATCCTCTCTCCGTCATCGTCATTGTGGGCTGTGCTTTGGTGACTCACCATCTTCGTCGTTCACTTCCGAAACATTAATTATTCAAATAATGAATTTTCATAAGAATTTTTTTAAATTTAATTTGCATGTAAAATTTGCAACAAATCACAAGTATAACAAGAAAAAATTTACAATAATTAATTTATTTCAAGAAAATCAATATTCATAATTTTAGAAGGAACAATTTTTTAAAATTTTGAAATTTCAATTTTTTTTTTTAATGATATCACATGATATACCGGCAATCCTGATAGATTTGGTTGATATTTCAAAAATTATAAATATCCGGTCAATTTATTTGGACTTATTACTATCAACTATAATTCGGATCAAATTTGATATACTTGATGTCTCACTAACAGATTAATATATTAATTAAATATCAAAATTAAAATCAAATCAATTCGAGCTTGATTGTTTGAACTTTATCTATTTTGACTGACGATCGATTCACCAATAATATTTAATTGGACAAAAATTAAGTGACATTTTGCCCATCAAGCAACCAAGTCGGACTTTTATGTTAATTAATTAGTCAGTCAACAGCTAGATATAATATTTGATTTCCAACCCTTACATCACGGACTTGTATATTCACACTTATCACATTATTTATTTGATTGCAATCAAATATTCAAATATTTAAATTTTTTTATATTATCTAATTATCATGTGGGGCTCCAAAAACTTCAACTTCGAATGTCATCATCATCTAACAGAATATTCATATGCATGGCATGTTAGGTGGTTGTATTCTGTAAATTTCTACTTATTTTTCTTTTGTTTTTGAAACATCATGGAAAGGAAAATGGGTGGAAGTTAAAGAACATAGGAAGACCATTGGTGGTCATCTTGGACTCTTGGTGGCATCGTTCAAGTATGAATTTTATAAAATATTTCCATGAATGAATCTTAACATAGTAATATTTTTATTAAAAATATTTAATTAAAATGTCACATATTAATCCCCAGCCACACTGAAAACTTAATGGAAATTTTGATTTATCATATTTTATTTAGTTAATTAAATTTATGATATTTTCAAAAATTCTAAAATGATTCAACTCATACAAATAAGTTCACCTCTTGCTGAAATAATTGAAATCAGACAACACAATCACACAAATAGAATTTTTTTATCCGATTAACTGAATTAATCCATGGGAAAATTTTCTTAAACTCTCCACTTTCAAACTCACCTTTGCATACAGTCCCCATTCTAAAAGTAGTAAAAAATATATTAATCCATTGCTTAATGACCTTAACATTACTAACTACAATGTATTGAGAATTAACAAGGAAGAGGAAAAGAGAGCATGAGATATTGGTCTTTTAATTTGCCGATCAGTCCACATGCTCTCTTATTTCTAATCCAACATCTAATCCTTACATCACGCGCCCGGGGCTATGGTACAATGGTAAAACGATTAATTATTATCTCAGACATATGCGATTTGATCCTTAGCTATGGTAATTTTGTACTCTGATGACCGGTCGAAAATTTTCGTGGGACCAGGCCGATCATCCCAGACTTGTTTGGACAACATTTTTTTTTAATCCTTACATCACGAAAAAATTTTCTGCTCACGGGATGGACAAATGGTTAAGGTGTAAGTGTTATCATCGTGAGATCTAGGGTGAAAACTTAGCAAAGTTAATGTGTCGGCTCTCTCCATACGCTAACCAATGCATCTAGACTAATAATTCTCATGATTTATTTTTTCTGTGTTCATTTAGAATAGATTAGTAGAGACGTTAAGACCAATGAATTGCCCAACCTCTAATCCTTACATCACGCACTCTCTTAATTTTCTTGGCGACGATATTTCTTTTAGAAAAAAAGGCATTAATCATATTATTTAATTTGTTTTAGTTAACTATAATTTCTGCGGGCAGATAATTGAGATTAGATTATATTTAGTTGACTTGGGGGACATTAGTGTGGATTAGTTCAAGAGGTATACGTGTCAAATTTTGCATACATCTTCTATAAATGCATGCCAGCTAAGGAAGAGAGTTCAAAGTTCAAACAATCCGATAATTTAACTGCTTTTCTACTGCATTGGCATATGGCCATGGAAGAAGCTAATCCTTACATCACGCATTCTCTTAATTTTCTTGGCGACGATATTTCTTTTATAAAAAAAGGCATTAATCATATTATTTAATTTGTTTTAGTTAACTATAATTTCTGCGGGCAGATAATTCAGATTATAGTTAGTTGACTTGGGTGAGGCATGACTGCCGATTAGTTAAAGAAGTATGCATTTCAAATTTGGCTTACATCTTCTATAAATGGATGGTGGCTAAGGAAGAGAGATCAAACAATCCGATCATTTAACTGCTTTTCTACTGCATTGGCATGGACATGGAAGCTGTTAATTCCCTCTTATCCCCTTTCTTCTTCATCAGTACTCTCTTCCTCGCCTTCTTCATAATTTTACTGATAAAGAGATCTTCGAGGAACAGAGTGCATACGCAACAAGCACACTTACTATTAGCTCCTCTCCCACCCTGCCCGCCCAGGCTTCCCGTCATCGGAAACATCCACCAGCTCGTCAGCGGCAACGCTCACCGTATCCTCCGCCAACTCGCCCGAACTCACGGCCCCCTCATCTGTCTCCGACTCGGACAGGTCTACCAAGTCGTCGCGTCGTCCGTGGAGGCAGTGGAAGAGATCATCAAGCGCCATGATCTCAAATTTGCTGATCGACCCACCGAATTGACCTTCTCCCAAATATTGACGTATGGCGGTTGCGGAGCCGTCATGCCCCCCTACGGTGGCTACTGGAAGCAGATGAGGAAGATCTACGCCATGGAGCTGCTCAACTCCCGGCGCGTCAAATCCTTCGCTACCATACGCGAGGATGTTGTCCGTAAGGTCACGGTTGAGATCGCCCGCAAGGCGTCTACTCAAACACCTGTCAATCTAAGCCTGATGGCGATGTCCCTGACTAATGAACTAGCGATCAGAGCCGCGTTTGGTGACGAGTGCAAACAGCAGGCAGAATTCTTGCACCTAGTGAAGGAGGCAATAAGCTATGTGAGCAGCTTCGCGGTGGCTGATATGTACCCCTCGCTCAAATTTCTGGATACTCTAACGGGATTGAAGTCCAACTTAGAGAGAGTTCGTGGAAAGCTCGACAAAATCTTCGACGAAATCATCGCACGCCGTCAAGTCGCAATGACTGCAGAGCAAACAGAGGAGGATCTAATCATCGATGTACTTCTCAAACTTAAAGATGAAGGAAATCTAGAATTCCCAATCACATACGACTCCGTCAAGGCCGTCATCATGGTAAATGAATTACATACTCATGTATCTTTCGATTGCTATGTGAAAGAATATTTATTATATATCTTTCGATTGCTAATAGCTTATTATTATCTTTAGGAAACATTCCTGGCAGGGACGGAAACATCATCAACGGTTATTGAATGGGCTATGTCAGAGTTGATCAAGAACCCCAAGGTAATGGAGAAAGTCCAGAAGGAGATGAGGGAGGCTATGCAGGGGAAGACCAAGCTCGAAGAGAGTGACATCCTCAAATTCAGTTATCTAAATTTGGTGATCAAGGAGACGTTGAGGCTCCACCCTCCTGTCCCTCTGTTGATGCCGAGAGTATGCAAAGAGACGTGCGAGGTCATGGGATATCGAGTGCCTGCCGGAGCTCGAGTGCTAATCAATGCATTTGCGCTGGGCAGAGATGAACAGTACTGGGGCTCTGATGCAGAGAGCTTCAAGCCTGAAAGATTTGATGGCAGCTCCGTGGACTTCAGGGGCTTCAACTTCGAGTTCTTGCCATTTGGTGCAGGGCGAAGGATGTGCCCCGGCATGACATTTGGGTTGTCGTCAGTGGAAATTGCACTGGCTAACCTCCTCTTCCACTTCGACTGGCAACTTCCTCGAGGCATGAAGATCGAAGATCTGGACATGATGGAGATTTCAGGGATAGCCTCACCAAGGAGATCACCTCTCCTCGCGCTTGCCCAGCCAATAATTCCTCTGCCATAGTCATGAAATTGCAGCCTCTTTATATAGTCTTTTATAAATATAATAAGAGAAAAATGCATATCGAATGTTAAATGAAGTAATTAAACCCCTCGGTCCTATTATCTTCCTCATCTGCAGTTGATTTGTCCACGCGAGATAGGTTGATAGTTAAAATGTGAGTATCATTATTTTAAAGTTTGAGGATCAAAATATAAAACAGTATATCTGTTCTCCCCACGTACTAATCAAGTATTCAAGCTAGTAACCCCTGTGATTTACCTCCTTAGTATTAGTCCTGGGACGGATTGGCGGGAGTGAGCGAATCATCTTTTTTTTTTATGCCACCTCCAATTCATTTGCTCGACCCCCAGTTACGACATATTTTGTAGGATTTTTTTTTTCAAATGAGGCGCGAACAAGGCTCCTGGACTGCCCACCGCAGCTAGTGGGAAACTTTCTGTTGAGGTTGCAAGGTTGCAAATATAGTCCACGTTGAAAACACATGGGAAAGATCATAAGCTTATACGGGAAAGATATTTCATTGATATCAGGCTTTTTGGGGAGAGCCTAAGAGTAAAATCTTGAGAATTTAGGTCCAAAGTAAACAATATCATATCATTGTGGAGATATCTAAATTTCTTTTGATCCTAACAATTAGTATCAGAGCTAGGTCGCTCTTCACCAGACTAATCGCCGGAAGAAGTATGAACTAAAGCCATTATCCAGATCTAACCATGTGCATTTAGCCATGAACAAAGGAAATACGGGCTCTCGTATCTTGATCAAAAGGATCAGACACCAGGCAGAGAAGTCCTGATTGTGGCTAGGCAATGAAGTCCTAGTAGGTTAGGTGGACCGAGGGATAGAAAGTCCTAGTGGACCGAGGATCGAACATCAAATGGAAAGACTTTCCGTATAAGAGGGGTTGGTGATCTATTATTTAAGGGGGGATTGTTAAGGTTGCAAGGTTGTAAACATAGTCTTACCTTGAAAATACATGGGAAAGATCATAGATGATCGGGATGATTAGCCAGAGGTGAACACATGGCTTAAGAAGGCCACGTAGTGTGACCGGGAGAGTGGTACCTGAGACTAGCTCGGGTGGAGTGTCCTCGAGGCCAACTTGGGAGAGCGGAGCCCCGAGAGCAACTCGGGAAAGGAGTGCCCGAGGCTAACTCGGGCGGAGTGTCCTCGAGACCAACTCGGGAGAGCGGAGCCCCAAGTCTAACTCGGGAGAGGAGTGTCCCAGACTAACTCGGGAGAGGAGAGCCCCGTACTAACTCGGCTGGAGTGTCCCTGAGACCAATTCGAGAGAGCGGAGTCCCTGAGTCCAACTCAGGAGAGGAGTTATATCCGACACTTTTATCTCGCTCCGGAAAATTTTACGGGAAAGATCCTAGCGTTTCCGGGCTCTTAGACGAAGTTTCAGGATTCAAATTGTATAAGACAGCATGGAGAGACTAAAATGCATAAATATTGTAAATGAGAGTCTAATTGGCTTAAAACCAAACTTAGAAGGGTAAGAATGCTTAAAATCATTTTAAGCATGGGGTGCAGTTAAAAATAATGAAAACTTATGGGTTAATGTGCATAAGGGCACCTACTTAATCCCCTATTCCTCTCATCGTGTTCACTTCCTTTTCTCCGCCCGAAAACAATCCTCTCTCTTCCTCTCTGAGATCGAAGCTCCATCTCTCCGGCGAACCCATTCACGATCGGCGACCAAGCTTCACCGACTCGGAATCGCTCTCTTTCCCTTGAGCCCAGATCGAGGTGGTCTCTCTTTCGCTCTTCTTCACCGGATGTGGCTGAATAGAGGGGGAAAACTTGGAAGCGACGACCTTCTGTAGTTGCGGGATTGGTTGAAGCAGAGCGAGGACGATGGAGCTCCTCTTTGCGATCCTTGGTCTGTTTGGATCTGTGCACGGAAGGGTGAGCAGTGCGCGTGGGTTCTGGCCAGGTAAGGAAAGCTTTATAAATCAATTTCTTCGATCGGATTTGATTCTAGATATGGCAATTCAACTGGGTTTGGAATCGTAACATATTGATTGAGAATGATCCATGTGATGCAATCGAGCAGGTGGGATCTTCTTTTTGAGGGATGCCGTGGATAGGGATGGCGTGCAGTGTAGTACTCAAGGGATGGATTAGCTCTGAAGTCTGAATCTGGGTTTTTCTGGTTGTCCAGTGTCGTCTCCCTACGTTGCTTGCTAATTCTGCTGTGTGAGGTGAGCTCTAACTCACTACTCTGGTCTTCTTGTTTTTGTTTTTGCCACTGTGAGCTAAACTGAGATTTGGTATGGGTTACCCTGAGGTCTACTCATCAGATTTTAATCTTGTAATCAGATTTCTTGGGCTTAGCTATTGTCTACTTTGATCATTGTCGAAGGGGATATGTAGATAGGTTTTGACTCACGATAGGCTTATTGTCTATTTGAGTAAGAAGTTGGAATTGGGTTGAGATTAAGTTTAGTTTGAAACTTAAACCTAATAATCTAAGCGTGGTGAATTCGAATTTAGGATTGGACCTAATTTTAACTACGATGAGTAATTAAGAGTTTTCCATTTAATTGGAGGTAATCAAATGGAAAGGGAATGTTTAGGTTAACCCTAGTATGATTTAGGGATTAATTAGCTAGTAATTACTTTTCTGTAATAACTAATTAAATATGTCCTTGATACAGGGACTTAACTTGGATTTATTTCACCTCATTATTGGTGGGTGGTTCTTTTCTATTTTGATACAAACATCTACTCTTTGGAGGCGGGTATTTCTTGCTTGTATTTGTCGTTTCACTTTGCCTTTTATGCATGACTTTTTGATATTTATGTAGTAGGCTGTTATTTACCTTTATCTGCTACCATTTGTTATCCTACTTGATACTTATGCTTGACCTTGGATATGATCTAGATTTCTCTTCTATACAGTCTCGTTTATTTATTATCTGATTTTGTATAGCATTGGTATGAGCATGAGTATGTAGATATAGAATAGCATATCACTGTATGGCATTGATTGATTCTACTCATACTTGCACATGTGTCTAAATATAGGAGGATTGGGATATGATACATGTTTACGACTGGTGCATGTTAGGTTATATTATGTGTCGATGACCTGATAGGAGTTGCATGGGTTAGAGTCATGCATCATCCTTGCATTGTTGCATGCCGGCGATTAGTGACTCCCTTGTGGTTGAGTCTATCGTCTTCTGGCACATGATATGCAATCACGACCACTCATGGGTTAGTGGATATCATTGAGTGTGTGCATTTTTTTTGTACTTCTCCGCTCAACCGCTCATGGGTAGTGGTTTCGGAGCGTGGTAGCAGGCAGGAATCCCTTCTCTTCCCATAGATCAGAGAAGATGAGAGAGATATCTCCCCTATATACATATGGGTCGGAGTGTTTACTCCACCAACATCCTGTCTACTTGGTTACTCAGGAGCAGTGATGGCAGAATGCGGATAGTGTCACAACTCTACCCACTCGACGACACATTATTGCATGTCTCGGTAGCTTGACTAGTGTTAGGAGTGACCATGTCATTGTATCATATGCATATGATGCATTTGTACATTTGATTGTGTTTGCTGCATTTATTTGCTGCACTTGTTTGACATTCACATACAGGATATACCATTTGTGTGTTTGATGACCCTGCACTTGCTTGTATGATACGAGCCTTTTATGATCAGAATAGGCTGATTTCTGGTATGTACAGTCATTTGTTATTTCAGTTATGCATGTTTCTGATACTACTGCTGAGACTGTATCCTGTTGTTTCTGTATAGCTTATTTAGCTATTTTGTTTGTTATGCATATATTTCTATATACCCGCAAAGTCCACTTGGACTCACCACCCATTCACAATGCTTTTGTTTTCAGGTTGATAGCTCGTCGGAGGAGCCCAGTTGCTAGTCCCGAGTCCCCACGACTCCATTTTGATGGGTGCTTCCGTGCATTGGGTTTTTCTTTATAGTTTTTATTTTGGCATTGTATTCAGTTCTATATCGGAGTCCTGTATTTTATTCATTCGTGTGATATTGTATTTTTGAGTCCTTTGTTGGACTTTGCGTGGTTGTTTCTGGCTGCGCATCTGCCCCGGGCAGCTCAGGTGAGCTTTACAGTTTTAGTGTGGTGATGTTGCTATTTTTCATATGTTATATATCTGTTTTGAGGTCTGGGGCCAAATTTTGAACTGCGTGTGTTGTATGTATGTGTAAATTGTCTGCCGGACAAGGGAGATATTGTCCGATTTTATATTGGATCAGTGGCTCCGTTGGTCTCGGTGCGTGACAATAGATGATCGGGATGAGTACCCAGACTAACTCGGGTGGAGTGTCCCTGAGACCAACTCAGGAGAGCGGAGTCCCCGAGTCTAACACGGGAGAGGAGTGCCCGAGACTAACTTGGGAAAGAGAGGTTAGAAGCTCACCATTAGCGAGGACAATGATACACTAAATACATGCAACGATATCTTCAAGTGCCTCTTAGAATAGGAAAGCTGGCAGGTAGTTATGTCCCATAACGCATGATAATAATGATAGATCTAATATACGAACGACCGTTACTGTTAGTAGGAGCCCTAGAGCCAATTATGTGATGATTGACTAGGGACTTTTTGTATCATATTCTATCATTAATAAAGGCATGTTTGGTTATTATACTTACTTTATACTTGTGTCAAATAACTAAGTATAATAATGTCCTTGGGTAGTAGGTTCTTATCTACATCATATCGATTGGTTGAATCGATAGTGAGATAATGTAGAGAACACTACACTAAACCATTCCTAGTCAAGTATTAATATTCAAGGATAATATTAATGCATGGAGACTAGCATGCAGTTCAATTGATGACTTAAGCTCACAAGTCATGGATATGTGATATCAAGTTGACACATAGGTATACATTAGAGAATGTATACTGAATTGACACACCATGAGAAAGTTTCATAGATTGTCATATGAGTGTCATAAACTTTCTCATGTGACTATTAGTATGAATAGTCCTTAGACCTGAAGTCACTACGGTTTCCTACATAAGGAGTTATGTACTTTGGTATCGTCAAACGCCACCCGTAACAGGGTGGACTATAAAGGCGATCACTGGGTATGTAATGAATTATGCGGAGTGATGTGAGTGATGTAGATGGGATCTATCCCTCCCATATGACGGGAGTGATATCTGTGGGCCCCTTGATCTAGTAGGACTATTAAAACGCATGACCATTCTCAAATGAGTCAATATGAGATATTGATCTCATTTGTTTGAGTGAGTCAACTTGGGGATCAAGAAACACAAAGATTGATTGAGGATGACACAGTCTATGTCTCATTGGTCAATCTAGATATCAAGGATAGAAGGACAAGGTCATACATTATCCTCGTCATGGAGGTTAAGTCGGATCTCGACTTTCTTGTTACTTGGGTGGCAATGATGCATTGCTAGATGCCGCTCATTGCTTATGTGTCTAAAGCGGTTTAGGAACATTGCCAACATTACGAGAACCTATTGGGTCACACACTAAGGACATGATGCTTCAGGAGACCTGGTCGGGAGCTCGGGAGACCTGGTCGAGCTCGGGAGGCCTGGTCGGGAACTCATGAGATATTAATTCATTAAAGTATTTAATGAATTAATAATAAAGGAAAAGGAAAAAGTCTCTCTTCATTGAATGGAGAAAAGTTGAAGAGTCACATGAGAAGATGTGCTCTTTATTGGCTTTAATGAAGGGAAACTAATGGAATAAAAACCTCTTCATATTCATGGGATGAGTATAAAAGAGGGTCTTGTCATTTGGATGAGTAAGTCCCCCCCCCCCCCCCCCCCCCCCCCCCCTTCCTCTCTTCCTCCTCTTCTCCCTCTTGGCCGAATCCCTTTCTTTTGGGGGGTTCTTGGTGGTTTTGTGAACTACCTCAAGTTACTAGCACAACTAAGGTAGTTCTTCTCTGAAGCTGAGAGATCGTGTTCGTGTGGATACACATAGAGGCACGGACGCTTGAACGTGCAAGAGATCCGGCGCATCTTGGACGAGCGGGATAAATGAAAGGACACGCACCAAAGGTATATCTACAAGATAAGTAGCTATAGATCGGCTTTGTACGAGTTTTTTTCGCATGGATCGCTCGAGGGATCTTATTTCCACTGCGTTTCTCTGTTCATGTCGCCAGGAGATCCCTACAATTACTAGCATCCCCCGATGGATAACAGCTGACAGGTGACCACGATCAATGAGGCATGAAAACAAGAGAGGCGGTTACAATAACATGGGAATACTCGAAGGAAGGAGGTTGTGATTATATAAGGTGTCGAAGCACCTAGGTAAAGGGGTCGAATTTTCTAAACTTTAGATAACTTGTTCTCCTCGCTCCTCCCATTTTAGCTAGTAATTTCTAACTTAAGCGTCGGAGAGGGTTCTGTCGGAACTCCTTCTGGTGTATCTCTTTAACGCTCGTGTTAATCTTTCAGCGCGGATATCCCTTGATCGTCGGTCAAGGCTGCATCACAGTGACCTATCATCCACGTCGTTCACTTTCGGAATAAGTTTGGCGCCGTCTGTGGGAAACAAGACTAACTACCAGATGGAACACTGTGATGGCAAAACTGAAAGGACAGCCGATCACTTTAACACGGGAGGAACTGGACCGCCTAATCACCAATACCATTCGAGGGGCGTTGAAGCAACATCAAATCGAGCAAGTTGCCTCTCAATAGGCCTTGCCACTACAGGCAAACACCCAGAGAGAATCAGCCTCATATGTTCAGAATCAGAGATCCATGTTGCCTCTAGGGGAACCCATGAACGCGACCCTAGGGCATCGATGGGACTCCATTGGAGAGCTAGAGAAAGCACATACAGTCACTTCCAGTGTTTTGCATCAAGAAGAGGGACAGGGAAAGAGTGAACCTGTAAGGGTTCTTCCGAAGTATACATCTTCGCCATTTGTTCTGGATATTGTGGATGATCTCATGCCCAAGCAATTCTGAGGTTTCGAAATTGCTGATTATGAGGAAAAATAGATCCTAAGGATCATATTTGCAAGTTTGAGAACGTGGCTCTGTTGCACCAATATACAGATGGTGTGATGTGGCGGGTGTTCTTGAACACGTTGTCGAGAGCAGTACAAAGGTGGTTCTAGAGGATGCCGCAAGATTCTATAAACTCCTTTTGGAGTTTAAAATTGTCTTCTTGCACCACTTCACCATTAGTTGGCGGTATCAGAAGACAACACTTAATCTCTTCGCCCTAAAGCAGAAGAGCAAGGAGCCGCCGAAGGACTACATCCAACCGTTCAATTGGGTGGGTAGGATGTGTCGAGCGCCATTTCAGAGATTCTCGTCTGCGCCTTTTCGCAAGGATTCGCTGAAGGAGATTTCTTTCGGTCCCTTGTGAAAAAGCCACTGATTAGGTTTGATGATCTATTAGGACGGTTGGTTAAGCACGTTAATGTGGAGGAGGTGCAGCATGCCCACCGTAGGGACATAGTAGGTACACCTATTCGGATTTCAATACAATTTGAGATAAATAAACCACCCGCTCCTATACGGATGAAAGATTCCTGCTCTGGTAGAGGCCACTGGGATACTAAGAAGAAGCTGGTGGAAACAGGAGATACTGAAGGACCAACACCGCCTGAGAAGTACTCTGACTTTCATGGCAGTACTACGCATTCCACATAGGAATGCTACACTTTGAAGAGGAAGAGATCCAAGGATGCAAGTGCCAAGCCACGCAAGAAGTGAAGCAACTTGGGGTATCGACAAAGTTCCACTCGCCGAAGCCGATCTCCTAGGTGACGGAAATCGGGGGAAGAGGAACCCAAGAGGCAGGCTCGATCGCTTTCGGAAGGGAGATCCAAGGAGGCCTCACCCCTCGCCGATCTGCTTCCCTAGAGCAAGACCCAGGGAAGGGCAAGGCTCTAGCCCAAGGACCTCCATCGGGTCATGTCAGAATGATCTCGGGAGGCCCGACCGGTGGGGATTCACATCAGGCAAGGATGTTTCAGATGCGTAGGTTGGAAAACTACGCAATTGGTGTTGGATCGAGAGAATACGATAGAGGGGGGGGGGTGAATATCGTAAAACAGTTTCGGATTAGAGAGAGAATGCGCAGCAGAAAAGTAACACAAAAACACACACGAACACAAGGATTTACTTGGTTCGGAGTCGCGGTCGGCTCCTACTCCAAGGCCCACGATCCTTGACCGTTTACTACGGGCAATTCTATAATGCGCAAAGGTTTACAAAGAAGTGTATAGTAGTATTGCAGTAAAAGGAATAATTGAATTCTTCGTTACCGACACCCGGTGTGGATCGTACTTCGATGTGTAGGGTTGTCGTTGGCGCTAGAACCTCGAGATCAGAAGTTTCCGGAGCAGAGCGCTTGAGCGAAGAGCGTTGTGGCATTGGAAAAAGTGTATTCGAAGCCTTGGGGGTCGAACCCCTTTTATAGTGCACCTAGGGGCGCCTTGGACGTGGGGGGCGCCCTCCACGTGCCTCTGGATCCGCAAACCCCTATCCGCAGCTCGGTCAGCTCTTATCCCTTCAAAATAGGGCTCGGAGCTAACAGGGGCGCTCGGGATACTGGGGGCTGTTGGGACCGGGTGCATGTCGACAAGGATACGGGTTCGTAAAATTTTAAATTTTTACGTGCAGCGGAAGAATTAGCATAAAATAATTTCCTAAATTATTTTTAACCACGTATCTAGCATGCAACCTTATGATGTGTTGACATAATCATAAATTAAAACTTTGCGGAAAAGTAAACAAATTTACTAAGTACCTCTCGTAACTCGAAGTAAGGGACGAGATCCAACCGTAGCGTCCCTTGGAAGCTCCGCCTCTATTCGCGTCCACGCCGAGTTCTCTTCGGGATGACTTCGCAAAGCCACGAGTTTTGTGTCGACGAGAACTACTAGATTCTCCGAAGACACAACTAGAAGATCAAGAAAGAAGAAAGGAAACTAACCACCAAGAATCGGAATCCAAATTCCGGAAAGAAGGAGATGCGATCCACTTCTTCTTCTTCTTCTTCTTCTCCTTCTTGATGGAAGCTTGCGCCGGCCCTAGGAGGAGGAAGCGCCAACCCTAGGTGGAGGAAGTTTGCGCCGGCCCTAGGTCTTGCAAAGGGGCGCCGACCCTGGGTCCCAAGGTGGGCGCCGGCCCTAAAGGGAAGAGAGAAGAGAGAATAAGAGAGAGAGGGAGAGGATGCTTCTAATCTCTTGATCACATGATTGGAATTAAGGGCTTGCCTTTGGTTCCTTTATATAGTAGCATCTCCCTTGCCAAGTCTCCCTCTTAACGGAATTTTCATAACAAATTTATCCTATAAATTCTCTTATGAATTATTCCGTTTAAACCAAGTCTTATTATAACTAACTTTATAATAAAACAAATACTTTCTCTCCTTTTATTATGGAATGAATTTTATAAGAAATTTATAAACTTTCTTATTATGGAAAAATCAATTCATAATTAATTTTATAAAATTAAAATAAACCAATTCATGGATTATTTTAACTTTCATAAAATAATAAATTTCTATAAATTTATTTATATAAATTTCTTTATACAAATTTATTTATCCATAATTTATAAAATAAATCGTGCTAGATCTATTTTATTAATTAAACCAAATAAAATGGTTTTCTCCCTTTAATGTGGCCGGCCAAACCAAAGAGGGTGGGCACCCTCTTTGGCCGGCCACTTCAAGCCCCACCGATCGCGAATTAAACTCATTTAATTCGCCCAACAAGCCTTCAAAAGACTTAGCCAATTTTAGCTTCCATTGCGCCTCTGATTAACTCAGACTCGACTTATTTCTCTTGATCGGAAAATCCAATTTTCAACTCGTCTTAAATCCCTTGGATTACTCGTAGTGCGTGTGACTAAATAGGCTTTCGATTTATGTTGGCCGTCTATAATCAACCAATTATAGAACGATCATGAGTGGCACCTAGTAGTACATCATGATCCCCAATTAATCGAAAGATCAACGGTTTGACCTCAGAAGAAATTATTCTGAAACCCTTCAGCAGCTCTAATGAATCGTGCCCCATTCCCTTCACCACCTTATACCCACACTAGTAGAATTTCCGACATTTACTTCGGC
The DNA here is from genome assembly GCA_024364735.1 of Boesenbergia rotunda. Classification (NCBI taxonomy): domain Eukaryota; kingdom Viridiplantae; phylum Streptophyta; class Magnoliopsida; order Zingiberales; family Zingiberaceae; genus Boesenbergia; species Boesenbergia rotunda. Next base: position 14,673 of record JAGFNQ010008264.1, on the reverse strand, counting down.
GATAATTACTTCGGCGATATTTAATGATGAAGTAATATATTTTAATAAACTTCGATAATAAAATTGACGTAGTAAATATAGTTTTAGACTTCATAGAATAAAAAAAATAGACTTCTTCTAAAATTTTTAATAATTATTACTTCGCAATTTGTATTTAATGAAGTAATACAGTTTACAATAAAATTTATAATTTTAATTGGCGAAGTAATAAAATTGAACCGATTAAATAAAATAAAATCTGAACCGGTTTTTCTCTCGCTCGCAATTAATATTCCTAATTTTTTCCCGCTCCTAAGCTAATCCCCTATTTTGCTTGGCGCTAAATTTCTCCCGCTCCGCATGGCTAATTAATCCCGGCCGTAATATTTTCTTCCCACCGCGCGCAGTACTTAACCTAAATTCTATCAGCCGCGCCGATCGATCGCTTCGCATTTGCTTCTGCCGCTTCGACCTAATTTTCTGCCGCGCGCGTCACTCCATCTCCAAGCGATCGGCGACCTAGGTTTCTCCATCTCCAAGCGATCGCCGATCCTAAGGTTCTCCATCTCCAAGCGATCGCCGATCCTAAGGTTCTCCATCTCCAAGCGATCGGCGACCTAAGGTTCTCCATCTCCAAGCGATCGGCGACATAAGGTTCTCTATCTCTAAGCGATCGGCGACCTAAGTTTCTTTGCCCTGCTCTTCTCTGCTCTTCTCTGCTCTGCTCTGCTTCGGCGACCTAGGTTGCTTCCGGCGATTCCGAAGAGGATCAACTGACCGACGACGGGGTTAATGAGGATGGGAAGGATATAAGGAGGGGAACTTCTGATGTAGAGTCGAGCGATGACGGGGAAAATTTGAGCGTAAGATTGGGTGAAACGGACAATGAACTCACAGAATCAACCCCGGAGAGCTCTCACGACCCTTCAGCTGAGAGTCCTGATGGTCCTTCAGCGTCAGGTGCCATAGCAATATCGGCAAATGCAATGTTGAAGAGGACTATGGTCACTTGGACGAGAGGGGAACACCTTGGAAGTGGGTCGTTTGGGACTGTGTTTGAGGCTATCAGTGAGTAAGTACATTTTCTTGCTATTGCTCCAACAAGCTATTGCTTCTAAGTCCGTACTCTTGTGATTGGTTTATTCCATTACATGATAGTTTGCTATTAATTTTGTTGCATTTGCTTAAGGTTGGGCATGATCGTGTACCTTTGATACATCTTCACACATAATCTGGGTCATCTTTCTTCAACTGGCAGGATTATATTCATTGATCAAAATACATCTGATGGAATTTTTAGCGGCTCAATTTTGTAATTTGTATTTTGATATGTTCTACTTAATATGGTTTTCTTGTGTATTTAATGAACTGCTCATTCAAACTACATAATTTTCAAGCTTACAGACAAGCATTTCCTTGAGATGCATAGGGAGTAGATGACAAGTTATTGCTTTTTGTCTTCTCATCATTTCCCATTTGTAAGCTTGTAAGCAGAGAGAAAACAAGGAGAAATTCCTCTTTGTAATTCCACTTTGATTCTTTTGTTGACAAAATGGTTGCGTTAATACAACGTCTAGACTAATATCTTTTCCTGTTAACTTCATCTGTTCAGTGATGGATTTTTCCTTGCTGTTAAGGAAGTCTCCTTGCTTGACCAAGGAAGGGATGCCCAACAATGCGTATCTCAGCTGGAGCAGGTGATATATACCACATATTGACATTACCCATTTGTGATTTATCTGGGGTTAATTATGCAGTTTCTACTTTGAGAATTTTTACTGGTTTTCTCTACTTAGGACTTGAGTTGTTTATACTAAGTGGCGTCTAATATATCTCTACAACTCTAATCCTCTGACATCAATTCTTGCCTTCAGGAGATTGCACTCTTGAGTCGTTTTACACACACAAATCTAATTCAGTTTTATGGGACAGACAAGGTAAATGAACGATCATGACTTGTATTCTGTTATTTTTGTATTCATTAGCATTTCTTCTATATCAATGCAGTTTTCTGAGATCTTCTTGATCATTACATGAAACCTGATAATCAAATTGAACGATTCATTTGCAATAGATGTGCTCTCCTTGTGAAGATTCTCCTCTGCCAAGACATACATTGATGACTTTGTGGATCACAAAATTGTTATGCTTGTGTTCTATATGCTGAGTGTATAAAAACCATCTCTACATCTTTTTTTTTCCCATCATCTTAAACTTTATGGTAATATGAAATTTTATCAAGCCCTTGTTGTAATTGTGAGTCATTACATGCTACTTTGGTGCATTGACACTTGAATATAACATTTCATGAATTGTTTAAGACTTATAGAAGGCGTTGGAACATTAAGAAACCAAGGTTGGCTAGGAATGAAGCCATGCTATAAATAATATTTTTGAGAGTTTGATCATAATATAATACTTTTAGAGTTTGTGCCTTTATACATACAAGAATTTTTATGTACTCCACAAGGCAGATAAAATATGTACTATTTTTAATCATCTTTCCTTCTGTTAGTCAATATAATTTCATAGTCATATTGCCGTTTTTTCTTTTTAGAATATTATGGTTTTCTATAAAATTTTTGCATGTTCTAAATTTTCAGGATAGTTCAAAATTTGAAACATTTCTAACTGAGTTATATAATATTTGAGTGCAGTTATCTCTACAAATATTTGAGGGACGAAGACAGAGCTGATGTCTTTTCATTTATGGATCCCGACTACATACCTACATGTCCACTTGGCAAAGATGGTCGTAACTTATCACAAAATATTGCTGATCACTTAAAAGCAATGTGTAGAGATAGCATTTGCCTCATCCCATATAACACTGGGTAATATTTTAGCTATTTATTGATTTTTTACTACATACTAGTCAATGCTATATTTTCATTTTTCCAGGTACCATTGGATTTTGACTATCGTCAATGAAGATAAAGATATGATATATTTATTGGACTCTATGTCAAACAAAAATCGCGATGATGCATGGAAAACTATAGTGACCAAGTAAGTAGTAGATTATGTTGATTTCTAATGCATTCACTTATAAATATGGAAAAAATAACTTTTTTACTTTTTAAAATGTAGTGGGGTCAAGATGTATAATGCTTCAAAGGGTATCTCTAAAAGACCAGGTTTTAAACAATTAACGGTATGTATTGTGCTTATGTATGAAGATATGAATGCGTGATTCTTATAATAACTTGATTGTGACCATTACATTACCTTTTATATTTCATTATAGGGTAATCTAAAACAAAGTGGTTCAATTGAATGTGGATATTGTGTGATGAGGTACATGAAAGAGATAATAGAATGTGAAAATCCACAGTTGGAGAGGATGGTAATATTTTTTTGTATTATATGCTTTGGTTTATAATTGAGATAAACTATTACAATTGGATGAATCTAATGTATTTTGTATTTTTGCTTAAAAGTTTGCAGGAATAATCAAGGATCAATATTACCAACAATCCGAATATGATGATGTTAGAAGTGAATGGAGTGAATTTGTCTACTCATATGTAGGTGTCTAAATTGGTGGTGTACTTAGGATACATATTTTGATCTTTCATTATGGATTTTGGATATACTTGTGGATATATATTTTGGTTATATATACTTGTGGATTTGTGGATATGTACTTGTGCATTGATGGATTCCTTGATGTATATTTATTATTTTGAATGGATAATTGTTTAATTTTAATGAAGTAAAAATAATTTTTACTTCACTCTTTTATTAAATTAGTGTGGTGGTAATTGACATTTACTTCATTAAACTAAAATTATATTGTAATAAAATATGATTATTTACTTCGATAATAAAATTTAATGGTGAAGTAATCAAAAATAAAATACTTCATCCATTTGAATTGTGATGAAGTTAAAAAATATATTTACTTCATCATAATTTAATAATTGTGAAGTCGTTACAAATCTATTGCCTCTGTATCATACAAAATAACGAAGTCTTTACAATCGATTACTGTGCCAATAAACGTATATGATGAAGTAATATAATACTATATACTTCGATAAATATAAATACTGGCGAAGTTATAAAATATATTTGCTTCGATAATTAATATAAACTGTGAAGTTATATATCATCTATTACTTCGTCGCATTACAAAAACTACTAAAGCAACAAATATGTTTTTACTTCGACAATTAATTTAAACTGTAAAGTTATATATCATCGATTACTTCGACACTTTACAAAACCAACAAAGTAAAAGACAAGTTTTTACTTCAGAATCGGTCTAAATTTGAACCGGATTGCCTCTTTGAACCGGTAAAAGACTTCGCTAATTTCATGGATATGACTTCGGTTATATGGCGAAGTAAAATAACCCCTTTTTTACTTCACGTGCGTCTACTTCGGTAATTATCTATCTATGACTTCGGTGAATATACGAAGTATATGCCGGAAATTCTACTAGTGCCACTTGGTTCAGGACATGGTCTGTTTGTGTCAGTCCCCACTAGACTGACTACGTCACATCTAGCCCAAGTAGTGTCTTTCTCATCTTTTGGATTTCTAATTACTCTCATGTATTTAAGAGACTCGCACTCTAAACATGATATACTCTGGCCAGAGGTTTTGAGTAACAATCCGACGATAGGCCTGGGTATACATCTCCTCGCAAGGAGTGGTGAATCCTTTGTAGGCTGCTCAAACATCTTCGGGCACTTCGGCTTATACCCAATCATCCTGGGTCCACACCTCCTAGGAGATGCTTGCTTAAGATGTTAAAGTATAAGTCTCCATGACCAAGATGACTTGAACACCGCAAGTCAAAGGAACATCGCACTTAAGCCGCAGTAAGAACTTCATTGACATATCTTTATAGATTACCATATGAAGTTTTACAGCTAGTCACTCCAATGAACTAGTTCCCTTAACTAGCATCCATGTTTATCTCCGGACATCCCAATGTCACCAGCCAGTGAGAATCAGTTGATTAGAGAATAACCCATGCTAGTCTCAACAGAATTGATAGTGTCCGTTTTTATCAATTCATCGACTAGGGATATTTTCAATACTTCACAATTGCACATATAGAGATAATCACCAGTTGTGATCCCATTACAAATTCTCTTATGCTGTGAATTGTATTGCGGACATTCAGTAGATGAGTTTAAGATCCCAATCAAATACACTAACATGTATACTCAAATAGTGAATTATTATTTATTAAGATAAATGTTTACAATCATAAGGCGATTGCCTTAGGACACTTCTCTCATATCACTAACAGGGGCGCCCTAGCTGCTGGGGGTGCCCAGCTTGACTCGGTCAACAGGCTTCACGGTTTGATTTTTTGCTTTGGTTCATTTCTTGGTTTGACTCATGGCGCCCGGGACCTCCAGGGCGCCCTTCTTAGAGCAGTTTCGTAGCAACTCTTTGTTGGAACTCAGATGGCTAGAGAGAGGGGGGGGGTGAATATAGCCAAACACTTGATCTTTAGCACTTATCGATCTTTCTGCAACTCACACGTTAGTAACACAGCGGAAGCACAAGAAAACAGAGTTTGCAGAAATGAAACCCCTAAGCTATGAGCAAATACAAGAACGCTAACAAGAGGATTTACAAGGTTCGGGGATAACTTGCCCCTACTCCTTGGCGTGCCCTTAAGGTGGGCGATCCCTTGATCGTCGGCAGATCAAGCCCCGGTGAACACCGGATAAAATGTAACCTCCTTCTCGGTGGAGTAACCTCTCCACAGCGTTTCAACAAAGATATAGTTTTAAGCACAATGAAACACAAGAAAGATCTTACTCAGCACTTAGGACAGACAAGAACACAAGCAGCGCTTCACTCGAGCTCCACCCAACGACGATCTTACGCAAGAACTCCCTTCTTCGTGTCTTCTCGCTGATGGACTCACCAAGCCTCTTGTTTCTTCCTCCAAGTGCTCAAGTAAGGGATGATTGCTTCAAAGATTGCAGCTGCTTGCTCAAGAACAATGGAACAGCAGAGAACACAAGCACGCAGCGTTACTGATCAGAGTTGTTGCAGTTAGAGTTGTGGAGACTTGTTCGCCCAAGCGCTTAAGTCTCCTCCACTCAGCTCCTGGTCACCACCTCACTGTAGCCTCCAGCTGCTCTACTGCAACCACCAGCCACTACTGAGCTCTTCTGGACTCCCTGAGCCTCCCTCAGACCAACCCCAGTCAGCAGCTCCAGCCAGTGCCAGCGTCCGTTGCAACCTGAGATGGAAAACAGACAAACCTGCTCCAAGGAAAGGCCTCTATTGACTCTACTTGAGTGTTTGAATCCTTCCCTGTCACCTGCAGCTTAATCAGACCATTAGCACAGCATATCACACAGAGAATCATGAATCAGATGTTAAGCGCAGAGAATCAGATACGTTCAGACGCGATCAGAGCGTCTGATAGTGCAATTTAAATTAAAGTAATCGGTCACCAGACCGATCAGAGCTATCCCAGACCGATTAGGCTCCAGCCTGATCGGTCCGCAGTGAGAAACTTGGAATCGTAAGCTCATATGATCGGTCACCCTGACCGGTCACCAGATCGGTCACCAAACCGATCCTACAATCAGCTTGCTACAATCCCGCTCGGAATCCACTGCTGATCGGTCAACAGATCGATCAGACTGCTCCCAGACCGATCAGGCTCCAGCCTGATCGGTCAGGTTGAGAAACCTCGCGACAGTTGATCGTTCAGCTTGATCAGTCACAGTTTCTCCCTGATCGGTCACCAGACCGATCAGGAGCCGATCAGTAGGTTTGTCAAAAACCTACTGGATGCTCCCTGATCGGTCACCGGATCGATCAGGAGCAGATCAGCAGGGGAACTCAACCCACTTGTGAGCTCCCTGATCGGTCACCAGACCGATCAGGAGCTGTGTAGTGAGTGAAACGCATACTCCCTGATCGGTCACCAGATCAGTCAGTCATCGCTGTATCGGTCACCAGACCGATCCATGAAGGAGTACCATGCCAACCTCCCTGATCGATCACCAGACCGATCCAGGGGCTCCAACCTAGCCCTCCAAGCTAAGGTTTCATCCAACTTAGCCCTCCAAGCTAGGACCTGACCCTCCAAGCCAGGATTTTTCACCTAACCCTCCATTTGGGACTTTTCACCTAACCCTCCAAGTTAGGACTTTTCACCTAGCCCTCCAAGCTAGGACTTTTCACCCAACCTTCCGAGTTAGGACTTTTCCACACCTAGCCCTCCAAGCTAGGATTTTTCACCTAACCCTCCAAGTTGGGACTTTTCACCTAACCCTCCAAGTTGGGACTTTTCACCTAACCCTCCAAGCTAGGACTTTTTACCCAACCCTTCCGAATTAGGACTTTTTCAACACCTAGCCCTCCAAGCTAGGATTTGTCACACCTAACCCTCTAGGTTAGGACTTTTCACCACCTAGCCCTCCATGCTAGGATTTTCGAATCACTCCATGCCTAATCCCCGATTAGGACTTAACCATAATCATAATCATCAACCAAAACTAAAATTGATGTCAACACCAAAACAACAATCAGGGTCAGACTGCATCAACATTCTCCCCCTTTTTGTTGTTTGACAAACCGATTTTAAGTTTAGGGATTCTCAATCAATTTTCTCTCAAATTTCAGGATCATAGGGGAATCAGGATCCTTCCCCTACAACATAATCATCCTAAACTTAACCAACCACACTCTCCCCCTTTGTTGAACACCGAAAAGGGTCTAGACGGGTTGTTAAGTTCAAACAAACTCCCCCTCAACCCTAGGGGTATCCCAAAACAACAAAGGTATGATTTAAGTTTGAAAAACATATGAACACATATGACAAACGATAAGGCATGGCAAAACAAGCATATGTATCATATGAACATGGCATCATAAACATAATCATGCGTGATCAGGCATACAAAATGATAGCAATATTATGACTAATCATACAAGCCAACAATAACCATGGCAGAGCATCATCATAGCAACGCATGATATCAGAATGGTAATCATGTGAGCAACTATATAAACGAACAATAAGCATAATATAGTAAAACATCCATAACAATCAGCATAGCAGATGCAGTACATAGCATCTAAGTCAAGTCAAATACAGCACAAATAAACATCAAAGTCAAGTCTTCATCGATGCTCAGCGGGGAGGTCATCGTCCGATGAATCATCAATAGATATAACATCTCCCGGTGGAGTGCTGCTGGAAGTCGCAGCTCCTGGAAACGTATGATGGTACCACTCCTCATACCACGTCTCCTGCAGTGAGCAGATCCCAGACACGTCTGATGCTAGAGCGTCGAGTCGGCGATCGAAGGACTGAAACTCTGAGCTGACCTCCTGGTGCCAGAGCTCGGAAATATATAGTTCGCGCTGCATCAACTGCTCTAGCTCCGCCACCTGCCAGCGTAGGTCAGGAGCCCACTCATCGTAATCCTCAGCAACAGCAGGCCGCTCCTGATCATGGGCTGCCCCCGGTAACTCCCTCTCACGTCTCCGATCCTTCCATCTCAGCCCCAGTGGTCCGACAACAATGCCAGACTGCCCCAACATACGACGATCAAGTCGGCAGTCTTGGTGAACCATGGGTACAATGCTGCCTCGGGAAACGTCTATACCAATAGACTGCAGCCAGGCAGTGATGATATGACCAAACGGCATGTAGACTGTCTGACCGTACCTCTGACTGTGGACTATGATGGAGAAGTAGATGGAAGTCACTGGGTCAAAGTCTAACTGCTGATGCATCCCGTAGAGCATCAAGCAGTGGAAGGAATGAATTTTATCTAGGTGTTTCGAAGTAGTCGGGAGGAAATAGTTAGTGATGATCTTAAACAAAACATAATCTATGGGGGAAAGGCGGAGAGCAGGAAATGTGGGAAAATCACGGGCGCAGTCATCGGAACCCCTTGGCCTGGGATGGCCTAGAAAATACTCATAGATGGAGTCAGGAGTGACTCCAGCAAAGGGAACCAGAAGAGGATCAGGAAAATAAGGGTAGAGTGAGAAGTTGTTATCGGAACGACGACAACCAAGAAATGTAGTGAAGGCTGATAGAGTAAAATCAAGATCGACACTGGCGACACGGGTCCTCCACCCCGTGTCCTCACCACTGACCATGTTATTATAGAATTCAAAGACCAAATCAAAGTTGATTGGACTTTCAAGAAAAAGAATGGAAAAAAGTTCATAGTGTTCGATGATTTGTCGTACTGTCGGATAATATTCGTAGATGAAGGTTTGGTCGATAGTCCGACATGACATGAGTTTGAAGTTATGCCATTGGAAGTCTAGAGCATAATGAATGTTTTGAAATCTAATATGTGGAGGTGGAGGAGGTCTCGAAGGAGGTGTAGATGATGAAGGGCCTTTGCCCTTTGAACTTTCCTCCACGGGTTCTTTTCCCTTGGATGATCTTCTAATGGATTTAAAGAATTGATCACAGAAGTGAACACAGATTTGATCACATAATCAGAGACACAAGAATGAAATATCACACACAATGGAATTGATCATATGAACACACATTTAATCAAAGACCCAAGTATTGATCATAAGGTAAGACATTGAATACATTAGTCATAAACCAAAGGAATTGATCAAGTGAGATAAAAATAAATGGTCATGGCAAGGAAGGGTCATGGCAAGGGTAGGGTCGCGGCAAGGTTAGGGTCACAACACAAGACGAAACCACCATAAGGAACAACATGGTTAGCGCAAATACATGATTGATAAAAGAAATGATAAACACCAAAGAAAAATCGCACAAGGAGCTTACTTTGGCGCCATCAAGTCGACTGTGAAGAAGATCTTGAAATCTGGAAGAAGAGCTCACGCAGGAGAAGGTTCTCGGCGCAAGAAATGAGCGTAAAACCTTGAGCGAGAAGGGAACTTGCAGAAGACAAGGAAAAGCTCGCAGGAAATCTTCTCAGGATCGCACGCGCGCGTGCACAAAAGCTCACTCGCAAGAGGAAGAAGGAGACACAGGGAAGGCTCTCGCGCAGGATGAAGAGGCGCAAGTAGTGAGTTTCGGCGCTAGGGCTTGGGAGATGAGGGGTTTTTGTGAAGTTATTAGGTTAGTGGATCGGTCCACCAACCAAACTTTAATGCGGTTGAACGGATCACCGTTCGATCTGATAGCGCTCAGACCGATCAGGCTCCGGCCTGATCGGACTGGCCTGGTCCTGATCGGTCGGGTGACCGATCAGGCAGGCTCCTGATCGATCGGTTGATCGATCAGGACGCATACAGTAGGGTTCGGAGAGTGAGCTGTGAGCCCCCTGATCGGTCTGTGGACCGATCACCATGGGGTGCCAGATCGGTCGGGGGACCGATCTAGGCCAGCACAGAATGTTTAGATCAAAATTTCGCCAAGTCTCAGTGACCCCTCTGATCGGTCTGTGGACCGATCACTACAGGAAGGAGCCAGATCGTTCTGGGGACCGATCAGCCCTACACCTGATCGGTCCAGTGGCCGATCAGGGTTCCTGATATTCCCTGATACGATCTGAAACATTTAGTTTCAGACTTCCACACAATTTCTGAAGGGATTTGATGAAAGATATCGATCTTGGAAGTGATCCCTAAACAAGGATCAAAGGTCCTTATGGTTTGAACAAATCACTTTGCTCCACCCAAGTGGAGTCAAACTCAATCAACAATCATTCAACCAGGTTTGTATCCAAAATCAAGTTTCCTTGATTGGAATGTCCAAGTATGATCATGGAGCCAAATACACATGTGTTATGCATTGGTTTTCCCCATACTTGGTCACCGAAGTGATTTTTATCTCGTCAACTTAATTCCTCAAGGGATGCATCAACATTTCGAGAAATTGAGTTGATCCTAACATCTCACCCCATATCTAGCAAACAAAAACGTTTTGGTAAGCCTTATAGTTTGTGTGAGATGTCCCCAAGTTACCCAATTGTTTCCCAATAATTAGAACTAATCATGAAGGGTTTTGAATGCATTTTGATGTCTATGAAGCGCGACACATTCCCAACTCCCTTCTTAAAAAGCTAAACTCATTTTCGGGGAGTGGTTTAGTGAAAATGTCTGCTAAATTTGATTTGGACTCTACATATGAGAGTACAACATCTTCTATAGCAACATGATCTCTAATGAAGTGGTGACACACTTCAATATGCTTTGTCCTAGAATGATGGACCGGATTCTTTGTTAGGTTAATTGTGCTAATGTTGTCACACAACACTTGGACACCCTTATAGCTCAATCCATAGTCCTCTAAAGTATGAATCATCCACAACAATTGTGATATACTCTCTCCCATAGCAATATATTCTGTCTCGGTCGTGGAGAGAGCAACACAATGTTGCTTCCGACTTGACCAACTAACTAGAGATGATCCTAGGAATTGGCAACCCCCACTCGTGCTTTTCTGATCCAACCTACATCCAGCGTAGTCGGAATCGGTATAGCCAATTAGGTCAAATGATTCGGTACGGGGGTACCATAGACCGACACCAATTGTGCCTTTAAGATATCTCAAAATCCTTTTAACAGCGATTAAGTGAGATTCCTTGGCACAAACTTGATATCTAGCGCACATCCCCACAGCAAAGAGTATATCAGGTCGACTAGCTGTGAGGTAGAGCAGACTACCTATCATGCTTCGATATTGAGTCAAATCAACAGGTTTACCACTCTCATCATTGTCTAATCTTGTGTTTGTAGCCATGGGAGTGGTTACCTCTTTTGAATCACTCATATTGAATTTTCGAAGCATCTCTTGAGTATACTTCGATTGGTGCACATGGATCCCATCTCGGGTTTGTTTGATTTCAAGTCCAAGGAAGAAAGTCAACTCTCCCACTAGACTCATTTCAAATTCACTTTCCATGTGTCCAATGAACTCATTTAAATAGCCCTTATTATTTGAGCCACAAATTATGTCATCGACATACACTTGGGCTACAAAAATATTGTCACCATCTCTACGTAGAAACAATGTAGGGTCTATTTGGCCTCTTACAAAGCCTTTCTCAATTAAAAATGTTGACAACCGCTCGTACCAAGCTTGGGGTGCTTGTTTAAGACCATAGAGTACATTTTTGAGCTTAAATACGTGGTTTGGAAATTCGGTACTCTCAAACCCCGGAGGTTGTTCAATATAGACATCTTCTCTAATTAAACCATTTAGAAAGGCCGATTTGACATCCATTTGATATAACTTGAAACCCCGATGTGCTACAAATGCAAGCATCAATCAGATGGACTCCAATCGTGCCACGGGAGCATAGGTCTCATCATAATCAAGGCCTTCAACTTGACTATAGCCCTTGGCTACTAAGCGTACCTTGTTTCTTATGATTTCTCCCTTATGGTTCAATTTATTTTTGAAGACCCATTTGGTTCCAATAATGGTGGTCTTCTTGGGTCTAGGGACTAAGTCCCAAACTTGACTTCTTTCGAATTGACCTAGTTCATCTTGCATTGCGATGATCCAATCGGGATCATTTAATGCTTCATCAATTTTTCTAGGTTCAATTTCAGAAATTAAAGCAACTTCATTAGCCTCATTCCGAAAGAATGATCTAGTCCTAACCCTATGATGGATATCTCCAACAATTTGGTCTTGGGGATGACTAGAGGCTAATCTTGTTTGCCTAGGTGTTGGTGGTGCTTCTTGAATGGTTTCACTAGACACAAGCTCAACCTCAGGATCCGGCTGATCAATGGGTTGTCTAGGCTCACCGTCATCGGATTCATCACCATCAACAACACTTGGAATTTCATTCAAACTTAGTCTCCTAAGTTTGAGTTGAACTCCTTCTACATTTTCTGATTGGTCATTTGCTCTTGGAATTTCTTCAAAAACCACATCAGAAGACTCTTCAACCAATCTAGATTTCTTATTGTAGACTCGATAGGCTTTGCTAACTAAGGAGTACCCGACTAGTATCCCTACATTAGCCTTTGCCGTGAACTTTCCAAGGTGGTCCTTGGTGTTTAGGATGAACACCTTACAACCAAATACCCTAAGGTGTTTAACCGTAGGTGGTTTCCCAAACCAAAGTTCATGGGGAGTCTTTCCTAAGAACCTATGGATGAGGACTCAGTTTTGCACGTAGCAAGCTGTGTTTACAGCTTCTGCCCACAAGTAGCTCGGTAGTGAGTACTCGTTGAGCATGCTTCGCGCAGCCTCTTGTAAAATACGGTTCTTCCTCTCTACAACACCATTTTGTTATGGTGTTCTAGGAGTGGAGAACTCATGTCTATAACCTCTATCTTGACAAAATTCTAAAAACTGTTGGTTTTGAAATTCACCTCCATGATCACTTCTAATTGTCTTAATTGTTGATGATTTTTCATTTTCAACCCTTCTACAAAAAGAAATGAAGACATCTAAGGTTTAATCCTTATATTTAAGAAAATAAGTCCATGTATATCTAGTAAAATCATCAATGATAACAAAGCAATATCTACTTCCATTCAAAGATATGATAGTGCTACAATCAAACAAATCCATATGAAGTAAATCCAAAGCGGTTGAAGTACTTACAGTGCTTTTACTTTTATGTGCAGATTTTATTTGCTTACCCATTTGACATGCATCACAAAGTTTGTCCTTTTCATACTTGATGCTTGGTAAGCCACGAACTAATCCCTTGTTGGCCAACTTCCGGATGTTCTTCATGTTAACATGTGCTAGCCTCCGGTGCCAAAGGGTGGACTCCTCTTCTTTTGACATGAGACACTTAGCAAAAGCATTAATATCACTTTTAAAGGAAACTTGGTAAATGTTATCTACTCTAGTTCCTACTAGTACCGTGTCAACATTGTCATGGTGTCTAACTAGACATTGACTTGATTTGAAATCAATTGTGTAACCCGCATCACACAATTGACTGACACTTAGGAGATTAAATGTCATCCCCTTGACTAGAAGGACATTCTTAATTCTAAGACATTCGGATATTTGAATGTTTCCTATTCCTATGACCTTAAGACTACCATTGTTACCAAATGAAACATTACCTCTACTTTTTCTTTGAAGAGTGGTAAACAATGATCTATCCCTGGTCATGTGTTTGGAGCATCCACTATCAATGAACCAAGTTGATAGATGCTCCCCCTCAATCATAACCTACACAATCCGAAAAATGGAAGATTTAGGTACCCACACCTTGGGACCTAAAGCATCTACTAAACAAGACTTAGGCACCCATGCCTTGACAACTTTCTTTTGGACTCTAGGTGTCTTAGATTGTCTCATATCAGTCCTAGACATCAAAGACACAAATGATGGTTCTTTGGGTCGATAACCAATACCGACCCTATTGTAGACCGCCCTTTGGGCATTCAAGATCATGTCTAGGGTCTTTGAGCTAGTTGAGAATTTCTCAAGAATATTCTTGAGTCTCTCAACTTCACTCTTCAATGATTTGTTTTCATCCTCTAACAATTCATCATGCAAATCATCTACATCCTCAACCCTAGAGGATTTCAACTGATCAATCTTAATTTTTAAAGATTTAATTTCATCCTCTAACATTTTAACATGTAAATCATCTATGTTCTCATCCCTAGATGATTTCAATTGTTCAACCTCTAATTGCAATGATTTAACCCTATTTTTTGACTTCTTCAACATATTGGTTAAACATGCAATTGCTCTATAACATTTTTCAAGTTCGGGAGAGGTTACCTCTTCATCATCTGAAGATGATGAAGCCGGCGTTTTGA
>JAGFNQ010008263.1:0-27426 GCA_024364735.1 Boesenbergia rotunda | reverse complement strand
ATAAGAAATTTATCCTATAAATTCTCTTATGAATTATTCCGTTTAAACCAAATTTTATTATAACTAACTTTATAATAAAACTAATTAGTTATCATAAGAAATTTATCCTATAAATTCTCTTATGAATTTTATTATAACTAACTTTATAATAAAACTAATTAATCTCTCCTTTTATTATGGAATAAATTTTATAAGAAATTTATAAACTTTCTTATTATGGAAAAATCAATTCATAATTGATTTTATAAAATTAAAATAAACCAATTCATGGATTATTTTAACTTCCATAAAAAGAATAAATTTCTATAAATTTATTTATATAAATTTCTTTATACAAATTTATTTATCGATAATTTATAAAATAAATCGCGCTAGATCTATTTTATTAATTAAACCAAATTAAATGGTTTCTCCCTTTAATGTGGCCGGCCATCCAAGGAGGGGTTAGCACCCTCTTTGGCCGGCCAAACCAACCCGAACCGGCCGCGAATTAAACTCATTTAATTCGCCCAAAAGCCTTCAAAGACTTAGCCATTTTTAGCTTCCATTGCGCCTCTGATTAACTCAGATTCGACTTATTTCTCTTGATCGGAAAATCAATTTTCAACTCGTTTTAAATCCCTCGGATTACTCGTAGTGCGTGTGACTAAATAGGCTTTCGATTTATGTTGGCTGTCTATAATCAACCAATTATAGAACGATCATGAGTGGCACCTAGTAGTACATCATGATCCCCAATTAATCGAAAGATCAACGGTTTGACCTCAGAAGAAATTATTCTGAAACCCTTCAGCAGCTCTAATGAATCGTGCCCCATTCCTTCACCACCTTATACCCACTTGGTTCAGGACACGGTCTATGGTGTCAGTCCCCACTAGGCTGACTACGTCACACCTAGCCCAAGTAGTGTCTTTCTCGTCCATTGGATTTCTAATTACTCTCATGTATTTTAGAGACTCGCACTCTAAACATGATATACTCTGGCCAGAGATTTCTGAGTAACAATCCGACGATAGGCCTGGGTATACATCTCCTCGCAAGGAGTGGTGAATCCTTTGTAGGCTGTTCAAACATCTTCGGGCACTTCGGCTTATACCCAATCATCCTGGGTCCACACCTCCTTGGAGATGCTTGCTTAAGATGTTAAAGTATAAGTCTCCATGACCAAGATGACTTGAACACCGCAAGTCAAAGGAACATCGCACTTAAGCTACAGTAAGAACTTCATTGACATATCTACATGTAGATTCCCATATGAAGTCTTACAGCTAGTCACTCCAATGAACTAGTTCCCTTAACTAGCATCCATGTTTATCTCCGGACATCCCAATGTCACCAGCCAGTGAGAATCAGCTGATTAGAGAATAACCCATGCTAGTCTCAACAGAATTGATAGTGTCCGTTTTTATCAATTCATCGACTAGGGATATTTTCAATACTTCACATTTGCACATTTAGAGATAATCACTAGTTGTGATCCCATCACAAATTCTCTTATGCTGTGAGTTGTATTGCGGACATTCAGTAGATGAGTTTAAGATCCCAATCAAATACACAAACATGTATACTCAAATAGTGAATTATCATTTATTAAATAAATGTTTACATCATAAGGCGATTGCCTTAGGACACTTCTCTCATATCACTAACAAACTCCCACTTGGCCTAATGCCAATCGCTACGGTATCCAATACCACAGGCTCTAACATGACCCTCAAACTTGTTTGAGGCAAGGCCTTAGTTAAAGGATCCGCTATATTCCTTTCAGTGGGAACTCTCTCAATTTGTATGTCATTCCTACTTATAATCTCTCTGATCAGATGATAGCGTCGAAGCACGTGTTTGGATCGCTGATGAGACCTTGGTTCCTTCGCTTGTGCAATAGCTCCATTGTTGTCGCAGTAAACCGGCACTGCTTCATCAATGGTTGGAACCACCCAAGTTCGGAGACAAACTTCTTGATCCAGACTGCTTCCTTTGCTGCTTCCGAAGCTGCGATATATTCCGCTTCCGTGGTAGAATCCGCTACGGTGTCTTGTTTGGAACTTTTCCAACTTACTGCGCCTCCATTCAAAGTAAATACGTATCCAGACTGCGATTTGGAGTCATCCTTATCTGTCTGGAAACTGGCATCTGTATACCCACGTATTACCATATCTCCTTCTCCATATATTAGGAACACATCCTTAGTTCTTCTTAAGTACTTAAGGATTGTCTTACAGCCGCCCAATGATCCATTCCTGGATCGACTGGTATCTGCTGTGACGCTCAAGCATACGATACATCGGGCCTAGTACATAACATAGCATACATGATAGATCCTATTGCGGATGCATAGGGAATCTTATTCATGCAAATCCTCTCGTCTTCTGTGCGCGGACACATAGACTTGAAAGGTTGATCCCATGCCTGATGGGAAGGTAACCTTTCTTGGATTCCGACATGCTAAACCTTTTTAGCACTCGGTCTATATATGTAGACTGCGAAAGACCAAGCAACCGTTTTGATCTATCTCTATAGATTCTAATCCCAAGGATATAGGTTGCTTCTCCCAGGTCTTTCATGGAGAAAGTTTTGGACAACCAAATCTTAACTGTCTGTAAAACTGATATATCGTTTCCTATAAGTAAGATGTCATCGACATATAATACTAGGAATACGACTGCACTCCCACTAACCTTCTTGTACACACAAGGTTCGTCAGGATTTTGTGAGAAATCAAACTCTTTGATTGTCTCATCAAAACGGATTTCCAGCTCCTAGATGCTTGCTTTAGTCCATATATGGATCGTCGAAGCTTGCATACCTTGGTTTTATCAACCGATGTGAAACCTTCAGGTTGTATCATGTATACATCCTCAAGCAGGTTTCCATTAAGGAAAGCTGTTTTCACATCCATTTGCCATATCTCATAATCATAATGAGCTGCTATGGCTAGGAGCATCCGAATGGATTTAAGCATAGCTACTGGCGAATAGGTTTCGTCATAATCAATTCCTTGTTTTTGACGATATCCTTTTGCCACTAATCTAGCCTTAAAGGTAACTACATTACCTTCCATGTCGGTTTTCTTCTTGAAAACCCACTTGCACCCTATGGGTTTAATCCCTTCAGGTGGGTTAACCAAGTCCCATACTTGATTTTCGTACATGGAATCCATTTCCGACTTCATGGCTTCAAGCCATTTGTCCCTTTCTGAACTTTTCAGAACATCTTCATAACTGATAGGTTCGTCATCGCCAATGAGCAACACGTCGTTCGATTCACTTACGAGAAATCCGTATCTCTCTGGAATGTTGCGTGTCCTATCAGACCTACGAAGAGGTGGTGTAGTTTTAGGTTCAACTGATAGCTCATCACTATGAATTATCGGTTGTGGGCCTAGACTAGGTGTCTCTGTGATGTCTATTGGAGTTTCTTGAACTTCATCAAGTTCAATCCACTCCCACTGTTTTCTTGTAAAAGAAACTCTTTCTCTAGAAATACAGCATGCCTTGAAACAAACACCTTTTGTTCCAAGGGATGATAGAATTGGTAACCCTTCGTTTCCTTAGGGTATCCAATAAATAGACATTTATCAGACTTAGCATCCAATTTGTCTGATACAACCCGCTTCACATAAGCAGGACAACCCCATATCTTAAGGTGAGTTAAGTGAGGTTTCTTACTATTCCAGATCTCATATGGAGTAGTAGAGACTACCTTGGTCGGGACTCTGTTTAGCAAGTAAACAGCTGTCTTAAGTGCATAGCCCCAAAAGGATTTTGGAAGAGTTGCATGATTCATCATAGACCTAACCATGTCCATCAAGGTTCGGTTGCGCCTCTCAGATACACCATTATGCTGTGGTGTATACGGCGGAGTCCATTGGGACAATATCCCATTGTCCCTTAGATAATCTTGAAACTCTTGACTTAAGTATTCACCACCTCGATCGGATCGAAGTATCTTAATACTTTTGCCAAGCTGTTTCTCTACTTCATTTCTGAACTCTTTGAATTTCTCAAAGGCTTCAGATTTGTGTTTCATCAAGAACACATACCCGAATCGTGAGTGATCATCGATGAAGGTGATGAAGTAGCTATAGCCTCCTTGTGCAAGAGTTGACATTGGTCCACATACATCGGTATGTATTAGACCAAGCAATTCTCCCACTGGATTACCTTTTCCGGAAAAGGGTAATTTGGTCATCTTGCCTTTTAAGCATGATTCGCATGTATCAAATGAACCGGGTTCAAATGATTCCAAAATTCCACATCGGTGTAATTCGGTCATGCGTTTCTTACTTATATGGCCAAGACGACAGTGCCACGTGTAGGAGTCTATTCGATTATCTATTCGAGCACGTTTGTTGCTAACTTCGATATTGAAAACGTCACTGGATAAATCTAACGTGTAGATGCCATTGCACAAAGTTCCATTCCCATAAAGAACGCCATTTAAAGTTATGTAACAACAATTGTTACTGAAAGTTAAATGATAACCTTTTTCATTCAAACATGAAATAGATACAATGTTCTTTATTAACGAAGGAACAAAATAACAATTATCCAATTCTAAGACACGTCCAGTGGGGAGCTTTAGCAAATATGTTCCGATGGCAACAGCAGCAATCTTTGCTCCGTTTCCAACTCGCAAATTCGCTTCTCCTTTGACGAGTCTTCTTCTATTCCTTAGCCCTTGTATGTCATTACATATATGTGAGCTACACCCAGTATCAAGTACCCAAGTGTTTGAGGAAATAGAATGACATTCAATAACGAAGATACTTGAAGAGGATGGGGCATCGGATGCCTTCTCTTTCAAGGACTCTAGATAAACCTTGCAGTTTCTTCGCCAGTGACCCTCCTTGTCACAGTGATGGCAAGTGCCTTTTAGGGTATTTTCAGTCTTTTTGGCCTTTTTCTTCTTTCCCTTATTCTGTTCATTGGCCTTCCTCTTAGAACCTTTCTTCGAGGAACCAACTAACAGTACCGTCTTTTGATCCTGCTTCACAGAAGGCTCTACAGTCTTCAGCAGGTTGAGCAACTCAGGAAACTGGTCTGGAGTTGTGTTTTCAGGAGGACGGTTGGGAAGTTGATCTTCAAGGACATAAGCAAGCTTCTCTGCCTTGAGGACTATCCTCAGGTTTCGAAGCCAGTCCATGAAGTTGGCCCAGTCAGTTTATTGGTGTCCAAAATGGAACGCAAGTTTAGAGAAGACATGATCGAGTGATTATCCTAGAAATACAAATTGAGATTATGTGAGAAGATGATTAAAGAATGTATCAATATACATAAATTAAATCATATTTATTTTACGAATTGAATCACCCTTATTATCAATTCGGGAGATCATAGGAACATCTCCAAATAGGTTGATATCCAACCATAGATAAGAACCACCATGGCTGTGGCCATCAAGTTTTTCTTAGCTATGAAGGTAGGTAATTATACCCATTACATATCACATATATGTAACTATCACATTATGCTATCAACTAATTGAATGTTTGCATAAATCATTGGGTTGTTAACTCATTAACAAGTATGCATCATATACATAGCACCCAACTGCACCTCTCTTTACATCGACCTTGGCTATGGCACAACAAATCGATGCTCCAAGCTTAAGGCTGACCCATTAATCAAGAAATAGTTTTAATATGGTTGGAGCTCATTCAACCGTTTAGTCAGGCTTGGATGTGTCCAACAACCAAAACTAAGGATTGACCTCTGACTCCAACTATATTATTCATAAACTAATTCCATGGTTTGAACATGTTGAGGTTCAAGTCGGGCATGGATGTGTCCATCAACCCAATCGAGAAACAAAACTCCGATTCTAACCATATTAATGGAAGGTGTTTGCCTTAATATTTTGTAAGGGGTTTTTGGGTCTCATCTTTTCTAAGCACATTCATGACATAGAATTATGTCATGACTAACGATTTCCTTAATAAAGTATGTATGTGACTTAAGTTATCAAGTCTCATTAATTGAATTAGGAACCGGATTTCCTAATTCTATTTCATACTATATTGAAGGAATTGTTTTGGGAAACAATTTCCTAAATTGTCATAATTAATTTCGGAAATAATATGTTCAAGACTTTGATTTCTCTAAATCAAATCTTATTAAATTAAGAGACAAATCCCTTAATTCAACTACATATTATTTTCATGAAAATCTCATTTAAGAAAACTCTATAGGAAACCATTTTCCTAATTAATTTTGGAGACAACAATATGTAAGAGCATCACCTCTTAAAACATATTTTATTCATGGATTTAATTAATTACAACAAATCGTTTTCTAAGGGTGGCTCCCCGAGGCTCAGATACCCAAAGAAAAGTAATGTGTTGTAAATCCAATTGGACGGCTCCCCGAGGCTCAATCCAAATCAAACATGACAACTTCAATTAAAAATTGGGAAATTAAATTACAACAACTAACTTTAAATTGGACGGCTCCCCGAGGCTCAATCCAAAATAAAGAATTTTATTGTCAATTTAAAAACCAATTCAAATTTAATTGTCAATTAACTGTCCATGAATTTGTCTAGACTTTCTTAACAAGAAAGTGCCCAAAATTGCGAGATTTCAAAAATAGGCTTTCAGAGTAATTGTAAGTTTCTGGTACAAAGAAAACTTACATATTTCCAAAATTTGGAAAATTTCTAAAATAGAAAAATTTCCAAAATTGGAAAGTTTCCAAAGATGGGAAGTTTTCACAATTATTATAAAATTTCAAAAACTAGAAAATTTCAAACGTTTGCGAAATTTCATGAGGATTTCCAAACTTTGAAATTCCTAAATCTAAAATTTATTATAATTTGAAAGCTTCCATAATTGGAAAAAAATTTCCGAAATTGAGATCATGACAAAGTTTTCCACAAAACAATTATACGATTATGTCGAACACTAACCAGCTCTGATACCACTGTTGGGACCGGGTGCATGTCGACAAGGATACGAGTTCGTAAAATTTTAAATTTTTAAGTGCAGCGGAAGAATTTGCATAAAATAATTTCCTAAATTATTTTAACTTCGTATCTAGCATGCAACCTTATAGTGTGTTGACATAATCATAAAATAAAACTTTGCGGAAAAGTAAACTAATTTACCAAGTACCTCGCGTAACTCGAAGTAAGGGACGAGATCCAACCGTAGCGTCCCTTGGAAGCTCTGCCTCTATTCGCGTCCACGCCGAGTTCTCTTCGGGATGACTTCGCAAAGTCACGAGTTTTGTGCCGACGAGAACTACTAGATTCTCTATAGGCACAACAAAGAAGATCAAGAGAAGAAAAGGAAACTAACCACCAAGAAAACGGAATCGAATTCCGGGAAGAGAGGAGTCGCTATCCGCTTCTTCTTCTTCTTGCTTCGTTTCTTCTTCTTCTTGAAGCTCACGGCAACAACCTTGCTTGGGTGTAGGTTGGGCGCCGGCCCTAATAGAGCTAGGGTGGGCGCCGGCCCTAAGGGAGGGAGAGGAGAAGGAGAAGAGAATAAGAGGGAGAGAGGGAGCTACTTCTCTTGACAACTCAATTGGAATTAAGGGCTTGCCTTTGGTTCCTTTATATAGTAGCATCTCCCTTGCCAAGTCTCCCTCTTAACGGAATTAACGGAATTAGTTATCATAAGAAATTTATCCTATAAATTCTCTTATGAATTATTCCGTTTAAACCAAGTTTTATTATAACTAACTTTATAATAAAACTAATTAGTTATCATAAGAAATTTATCCTATAAATTCTCTTATGAATTATTCCGTTTAAACCAAATTTTATTATAACTAACTTTATAATAAAACTAATTAGTTATCATAAGAAATTTATCCTATAAATTCTCTTATGAATTTTATTATAACTAACTTTATAATAAAACTAATTAATCTCTCCTTTTATTATGGAATAAATTTTATAAGAAATTTATAAACTTTCTTATTATGGAAAAATCAATTCATAATTGATTTTATAAAATTAAAATAAACCAATTCATGGATTATTTTAACTTCCATAAAAAGAATAAATTTCTATAAATTTATTTATATAAATTTCTTTATACAAATTTATTTATCGATAATTTATAAAATAAATCGCGCTAGATCTATTTTATTAATTAAACCAAAATTAAATGGTTTCTCCCTTTAATGTGGCCGGCCATCCAAGGAGGGTTAGCACCCTCTTTGGCCGGCCAAACCAACCCGAACCGGTCGCGAATTAAACTCATTTAATTCGCCCAATAAGCCTTCAAAAGACTTAGCCATTTTTAGCTTCCATTGCGCCTCTGATTAACTCAGATTTGACTTATATCTCTTGATAGGAAAATCCAATTTTCAACTCTTTTTAAATCCCTCGGATTACTCGTAGTGCGTGTGACTAAATAGGCTTTTGATTTATGTTGGCCGTCTATAATCAACCAATTATAGAACGATCATGAGTGGCACCTAGTAGTACATCATGACCCCCAATTAATCGAAAGATCAACGGTTTGACCTCAGAAGAAATTATTCTGAAACCCTTCAGCAGCTCTAATGAATCGTGCCCCATTCCCTTCACCACCTTATACCCACTTGGTTCAGGACACGGTCTATGGTGTCAGTCCCCACTAGGCTGACTACGTCACACCTAACCCAAGTAGTGTCTTTCTCGTCCATTGGATTTCTAATTACTCTCATGTATTTTAGAGACTCGCACTCTAAACATGATATACTCTGGCCAGAGATTTCTGAGTAACAATCCGACGATAGGCCTGGGTATACATCTCCTCGCAAGGAGTGGTGAATCCTTTGTAGGTTGTTCAAACATCTTCGGGCACTTCGGCTTATACCCAATCATCCTGGGTCCACACCTCCTTGGAGATGCTTGCTTAAGATGTTAAAGTATAAGTCTCCATGACCAAGATGACTTGAACACCGCAAGTCAAAGGAACATCGCACTTAAGCTACAGTAAGAACTTCATTGACATATCTACATGTAGATTCCCATATGAAGTCTTACAGCTAGTCACTCCAATGAACTAGTTCCCTTAACTAGCATCCATGTTTATCTCCGGACATCCCAATGTCACCAGCCAGTGAGAATCAGCTGATTAGAGAATAACCCATGCTAGTCTCAACAGAATTGATAGTGTCCATTTTTATCAATTCATCGACTAGGGATATTTTCAATACTTCACATTTGCACATTTAGAGATAATCACTAGTTGTGATCCCATCACAAATTCTCTTATGCTGTGAGTTGTATTGCGGACATTCAGTAGATGAGTTTAAGATCCCAATCAAATACACAAAACATGTATACTCAAATAGTGAATTATCATTTATTAATATAAATGTTTACATCATAAGGTGATTGCCTTAGGACACTTCTCTCATATCACTAACAGCTTCAAGGATCACAGTTGCTTGCTCAAGATGATGGAACAACATATCGCACAAGCACAAGCACAAACACAACGTTTAGAACTTCGTTACTGAGACTTGTTCGCCACCAAGCCTTAAGTCCCAACTCTCTGATCACCAGGTCACCGCCATCTCACTGCAGCCTCCAGCTGCTCACCTGCAACACCTAGCCTACCACTGAGCTCACCTGGACTCCCTGAGCTTCCCTCAGACTAGCTCCAGTCAGCAGCTCCAGTCAGCAGCCAACGCTCGTTGCAACCTGAAATGGCAAATGGACAAACCTGCTCCAAGGAAAGGCCTCCATTGACTCTCCTTGAGTGTTTGAATCCATCCCTGTCACCTGCACACTCAATCAGAGGTTTATCAAATGAAATCAAACTTATATCAGTAATAGCAGAGAAGATCAAAGTGACATCAGTAGCGTATCAGTGAAAGCAGGCGCGATCAGAGCGTCTGACAGTGCGTTTGAATTAAAGTGATCGGTCACCGGACCGATCAGGACTATCCCAGATCGATCAGGTTCCAACCTGATCGGTCCCCAGTGAGAAACTTGGGATCGCAAGCTCGTATGATCGGTCACCCTGACCGGTCACCAGATCGGTCACCAAACCGATCCGGAAATCAGCTTGCAACAATCTCGCCCGGAATCCACTGGCCGATCGGTCACCAGACCGATCAGGCTGATCCCAGACCGATCAGGCTCCAACCTGATCGGTCAAGGTGAGAAACCTCGCGACAGTTGATCGTTCAGTTTGATCGGTCACGGTTTCTCCCTGATCGGTCATCAGATCGATCAGGAGCCGATCAGTAGGTTTGCCAAAGTTACTGGAAGCTCCCTGATCGGTCACCAGACCGATCATACATCGCTGGATCGGTTACCAGACCGATCCAAGAGGGAACTTCGTGCCAACTTCCCTGATCGGTCACCAAACCGATCCGGGCATGGCCAAACCCACTCTTAGTCGAGAGAACCAGCCTCCGGCCCATCTCCGACTCGTGCTTGATCCCTCGGACCAAGACTCCATGCCCAGCTTCACTCACTGGGACTTCAACCTAGCCCTCCAAGCTAGGACTTGGCCCTCCAAGCCGAGATTTCATCAATCTAGCCCTCCAAGCTAGGACCTGGCCCTCCAAGCTAGGACCTGGCCCTCCAAGCTGGGATTTCATCAACCTAGCCCTCCAGGCTAGGACCTGACCCTCCAAGTCAGGGCATTTCCACACCTAACCCTCCAGGTTAGGACTTTTCACACCTAGCCCTCCAAGCTAGGATTTTCCACACCTAACCCTCCAGGTTAGGACTTTTCACACCTAGCCCTCCAAGCTAGGATTTTTCACACCTAACCCTCCAGGTTAGGACTTTTCCACACCTAGCCCTCCAAGCTAGGACTTTTCACACCTAGCCCTCCAAGCTAGGATTTTCCACACCTAACCCTCCAGGTTAAGACTTTTCCACACCTAGCCCTCCAAGCTAGGATTTTTCACACCTAACCCTCTAGGTTGGGACTTTTCACACCTAGCCCTCCAAGCAAGGATTTCATCCAACCTAGTCCCACTAGGTATGCCTAGTCCACGACCAGGACTTAATCATAATCATAATCATCAACCTAAATTAAAATCGGTGTCAACACCAAAATAACAATCAGGGTTAGACTGCATCAACAACAATCACCCGGTCTAGCAACTGTTCAATGCAATTGCCAATAGCTTTACCTGTAGGGAATAACTTTCAAGTTGCACAGCAGATATATGTCCCTAGTATTCAATCTCATTTTATGCAATAGCAATGTTGCATCCGGGACAAGTGGGGTTTGTTCCTCCAATTGGCCATTCATTGCCACAATAGTTAGGGAGCCTGGGAATTGGGATTAGTCAGTTTTCACAACAACATTTTGGAAAATATGGCACAGCACGGAAGACCACAGCCAAAATTACTCATCCAGATACTCATGGAAAGTTGAAGCTTGATAAAAACACTGATACAATCAAGGATAGTTTATCTGCTGCCCAGAGAACACTTCCCAATAGAACTTCTTACAGTTGTCCTCAACTTATGTATCTTAATAATGTTCCTCTGAGATTGGGCAGATGCCTACAAGTTCACAAGCTCCAAGACTTAGTATACTGTCAGTAAGGAAAGTAACAAGTTGTAGTTGCGTACCAAGCTTCTGTGATCAGTGCTGAAAATTCTGATCAGTTAAATCCAAGTGGGAAAAACTTCATATTTTCATCATAATTGGATGTTTTTAAAGTTGGGCTAAGTGAATAGTTTCAGCTGAAGGTTTGTTCCTTCAACCAACTCTTTAAGTTGATATAGAGAATTGGCAAAGGAGTTATTGAGTTTCTGAAAAAAAAAAATAGAACAGTTATAAAAAAAAGAGAGCATGAAGTGGATTGTCAGGAGTTGGATTAGTTTTCTGAATTGGAAGATGTGAACAAGGTGCTAGTTGATTGAAAAGAAGTAAATCCTTGGCAGACAACAGTTTCAGAATTCTTCACAGTTTCATTATGATGGTGCTCTGATCGGTCTCCAAACCGATCAGGGAAGTGTCTGGTCGGGCACCGTGACCGATCAGAAGAAGTCCAGACCGATCAGAAGAAGTCCAAACTGATCAGAAGAAGCAAACCGATGTCCTGATCAGTCTGTTTAACCGATCAGGAAGAGCCTGATCGGTCTCCTTGACAGATCAAAAGGAACTTTCTGGTTATCAAGATACTGAAGCTTGGTTTATTCCACTCGAATCAATTTTTGGATGTTGATCATTTTGAAATGAAGTAACTCATCAAGGAAATTATAATTCCAATGGAGAAATTGGTGGATGATGAATGCTTGCTTCATGGACTTTCGGATTAAGAGTTTGGCACAGAACACTGAAACTGAGCAGAATTTGAAACAAGTCACTGGAATAAGGAGCAGAATCTGAGCTGCTACCTGTAACACCCCAAATTTGTCTATGTAAAATCATGACAATGTATGAAAATGGTTATAATGAAATGATATAACTTTCATGCAATCACATGCTATGAAATGTCATGAATACAGGAAATATTATATTCATGAAATATTATTATCATGAAATATTAGCATGAAATATTATATTCATGAAGTATTATTAATATTATGGAATTCCATGATAGGCTTGGAAATGAATTATTAAGAGGTAATAAAAAAAAAGTGCAAAGTGGAGGAAGCAAGGATCGAACCTTGAACCTATCACTTGCACTAACTCCTTCCTAACCAGATGCTCTAATGGGTGTTTCGTGTTAGGAGAAGGGGAGACATGCGTGTTAAGGCTTGGGCAAAGAAGAGACATGTCTTTTCACAAGAGGTGTATAAATAAGAGTAAGAGAAGGAAGTTAGAAAGAAGTTTCTTTTTTTTCATTCTTCTTCCTCCCTTCTTCTTCTTCCTTGTCGAGCCTAGCCTTCCCCCTTCCCTTTCGAAATTTAACCCTAGGGCAATTACAAGAAGGAGAGTCCAAGAGCCATTGCTCTCTACCAAGACCAAGGAATACTAGAGAGAAGATTTGGAAGAAAAGGATCTTCGCATACCCTCCAAGTGTAGGGTACCCTACGATTTAAAGAAGGTTAAATTCCAGCGCTAGGATGTAAGTGTCCTCTCGCCTGCAGTATAATTGCTATTAAATGTTTGTTTGTGTGTTTCTTTTGAAAAATCACAAGGATCATCCTTGTAGAAGTTTCGGCCACCCTAGGATTGGGGGTCCAAGAGAAAGGTTTGATCCAACTTTGATGCATGGGAAGACTTTGGGACTTAGGGTATACATGTGATGGATTTTTCTTCATGGTGTCAAGAACAAAAACCTAGGGTTGTCCTTGTGTGGGTTTCGGCCACTTCCTAAGGGATGTGCTTGGCAACTTTTCATTACATGAAAATAACCCTTAAGACCTAGGGTATACTCATATGTGATGTTTCCAAATTTTTGGAAGGACAAAATTAGGGTTTGGTACCCTACAAGGTTTCGGCCAAACCCTTGTAAATTAGGGTTAGTGGATGCTAACCCCACTTTGAGGTTTAAACCATGTTTAAATTGTTACATGAAATGTACTTGAGGTGTTTGTAAGAATGCTTGAATGAATGCTTGATTGGAAAACCAAACTCCTTTACTTGTGAGTTTCGGCCAACCCTAGCTCTAGGGTTGAGAAGTACTTAATGAAACCATGAAGCATGCTACACTTATATGATGTGTGTATAAATTATGTGACCTATCTTGTTAGGTATAAAAGCATGCCTTATAGCCCATGGGGCACTCTTATGACATGAACATGATGTGGTTGAGATGTGGTTGATAATATGCTTAAAAAAAAAGATACTCTATTGAACTGGGATCAAGAGCACCCGAATGTGTGGTGTGTCCCTAGGGGATCAAGAGCACCCGAATGTGTGGTGTGTCCCTTTGAGAAGTGATTAAGAGTACCTTTAGGCATATACATGTATGAGTAATTGCATGATAAATTACTTTACTTTGGAAAGTTGTGTACCCGACTTGGAAGGGGGTCGTTAAACAAATCCAATGTGCATGTTAACTGAAGGTCATGACATTGGTAGGATGGAAGGGTCCTGCTCTAATTAGATTGGTGGCTCGCTACCCCAATTTATTAGGGAACGCGCATGATGTGGTACTACAACTGGGCCCTGGGAGATATTGTATTTTTAAGTACTTACCTTTATGGAACTTTTTGAAAAGCATATTTTCCCATTATGTGATGATCTTGTTCTGTAAGTACTTAGAGATATTTGATGTGATGCTTATGATGCTTTGATGAGATGCTTATAATGCTTATAATCTTGTTCTATCTTGATTACTGAGTACATGATATGATGTATCGATATGGTTTTGCGAGTAGGCCTGGATTCTTACTAAGCATGTTTTGCTTACTAGTTCATGTTGTTTTTCTTATGCTGTAGATAGCGGTAAGAAATACTTGAACTAAAGGAAGAGGCAGAGGGAAGGCTAGAGGATGTGTGTGGTGATGGCTCGGGAAAGAACGAAAGATTCTATCTACCTTGTTTTTGTCTAGAATCTAAACTGCTTCTAATGAAAGATTGAAATTGTATTGCTATACTCTGAATGTGTGATGATCATGACTACTCTACTGTGATTAAGTTAGAGATATGAAACTTATGTCATGCTAGATAACACTATAATTAATGTCTAAACTTTGTAGTATGCATGCTAGGTAAAATGCTAGATATTTACTATTTTCTGTTTCTTATGAATGCTTCTTTTGCATGTATCTAAGACTAGATAACTCTTGCTATATTCTTACTTGAGATTCCATGCTATAGTGTGTTAAATGATCTTCCTATTAGGTCGTAAATGCATGTAGATATAAAAGAAATGAAAAAAGAAACCTTGCTTGGTAAATTAGTCTTCAATAAGCATGCTTACTACATTTCTTTTATTGTAACTGTTTTGTTTGGATATACATGCTTAAGATGATAAATGATTTGAATGTATGGACCCGTAACCCCGCCTTTAGGGTAGATATAAGGTCGGGCGTTACAAGTTGGTATCAGAGCAGGTTTCCCCTCCACCACACACACATCAAGCTTCCTCCTGCCGCTTCCAAGTAAGAAATCCTAACTCGCTTATATTATTTCATGTACAGTACAACTATAGAGATGATTTATGCTTGCATAATATGAAGATGATTAATACTTGCATAACAAGTGAAGATAGAATTATAACTTATGTAGTCAATTTATCACCTGTATGATAGTCAATGACTAGAATTTGGGGTAGGAGGGTGGTTACCTATAGTAATCACTAGGGTAAACCACACCGATTAGGTGTGTGTTTTCCTCTGTACATATTTGCGAATTGAAAAAGGAATGGTTTTGTATTAACCATGTCATTTTTTTTCAATTCCAGATGTTGCATGAGGACTACCCTGAGAGATGCCGCGAGCTGCTGGAGCAGATAGAGACGGTTAGGGATTGGCCGACTCTGGGGATTCAAGGCACCATAGGATTCCTGGATCGGCTCTTCTGGAAACTGGAGCGGGAAGGGTTTCCAGCCATGGACGATCATAGGATCGGAGCTTTACTCCGTTCTTTGCCCAACCGGGACAGAGAGGTGGCGCATCAGATCTGGGCACAACACAGATGCTGTATGCCCTATACGGGGTTGTGCAGGCAGCTCCTCCGCCATGAGTTCCCAGCGGACCTGGGAGACTCGGAGGAGGACCCCGAGCAGTCCGAGGAGGACCCTGAGCCGTCCGAGGAGGACCCTGAGGAGGACCCTGAGCCCTATGAGGAGGATCCCGAGCCCTTTGAGGAGGATCCTGAGCCCTTCGAGGAGGATCCTGAGCCCGTCGATGAGGATCCCGAGCCATTCGAGGAGGACCCCGAGCCCTTCGAGGAGGACCCTGAGCCGTTCGAGGAGGACCCCGAACTCTTCGAGGAGAATCCAGAGCTGCTGGAGATGTTCGAGGAAGACCTTGAAGCGGACGAGGAAATTCTCGAGATTGAAGATGAGGACCCGATGGGGACAGTTGAGGATCCTGAGGTGGGCCAGAGGGTGATGAGCGAGGAGATAGTAGGTGTCGCTATGTTATTCTTTATGTTGGGCATCACGGCAGCCCATCTTGCTCACTGAGTGGACTAGTTTGTATGTAGACTTATAAGAATGAATAAAATAAATTTCGGTTGGTAAAATAAATAAAATCTCATTTATCCAATATTGATCATGTGACTACATTGCCCTCGGGAGAGGTGATGGCCTCTACCCAAATGCTGCGGGCCGCACTGATCAGCATCGCAGATAGAGAACTCTACTGCGATCTAATAGTGCTTGATATGGCCGATTATGATCTGATATTGGGCATGGATTTCTTGAATAAATACGGCGCTTCTATCGAGTGCCGTAAACGAAGGGTTATCTTCCGACCCGAGACGGGGATTCTCTTTGAATTTATCGGCGAGCCGAAGAAGAAGACTGGCAAATTCTTATCGGCTCTGAAGGCAAGGAAAATGTTAGAGAATGGATGTTCTGGATTTCTAGCTCATGTGGTTGATACTCGTCCTAGAGAGGACCCGAAGCTAGAAGACGTCGAAGTCGTATGCAACTATCCAGAGGTATTTCCTGATGATTTACCTGGGTTAGCACCTGAAAGAGATGTTGAATTTGCCATTGATTTGATTCCTGGTACTAACCCCATCTTGAAGGCACCATACCGAATGGCGCCGACTGAATTGAAAGAATTGCAAGGACAGCTACAAGAGCTACTCGACAAGGGACTTATCCGCCCTAGTCATTCCCCCTGGGGAGCTCCCGTACTGTTCGTGAAGAAGAAGGATGGGTCGATGCGTATGTGCATCGACTATCGGGCATTAAATAATGTGACCATAAAGAACAGGTACCCTCTACCCAGGATAGATGACCTGTTCGATCAATTAAAGGGAGCTACGGTTTTGTCTAAGATCGATCTGAGGTCTGGTTATCACCAAGTCCGGGTGAAAAATGAGGATATACCCAAAACTGCTTTCCGGACGAGATACGGACATTATGAGTTCGTAGTGATGCCGTTTGGAGTTACTAATGCTCCGGCAATATTCATGGACCTTATGAATCGGATTTTCTCGGCATTTCTCGACAGATTTGTGATCGTCTTCATCGACGACATCCTTATTTATTCGAGGACTTCCAAGGAGCATGCGGAGCACCTGAGTATAGTATTACAGATCCTTCAGAAGGAACAACTGTATGCTAAATTTTCGAAATGTGAGTTCTGGCTGAACCAAGTATCATTCTTGGGACATGTTATCTCCAAGGACGGAGTGATGGTCGACCCAATTAAAATTGAGGCCGTAAGTAACTTGTCCAGACCCAAGAATGCCAGTGAGGTCAGAAGTTTTCTGGGGTTAGCAGGTTACTACAGAAAATTCGTAGAGAACTTCTCTCGGATTGCAGCCCCTATGACAGCTCTTACAAAGAAAGATAAGAAATATACCTGGACCGAGGAATGTGAGAAGAGTTTCTCTGAACTGAAAAGGAGGCTGACTAGCGCTCCTATACTGACTCTTCCCGAAAGTGATACGGGTTTCGATATGTACAGCGACGCATCCAAACTGGGACTCGGAGCTGTGCTTATGCAGAATGGGAAGGTGATTGCCTACGCCTCTAGACAATTAAAGGAACATGAAAAGAATTATCCTACCCATGATTTGGAATTAGCAGCGGTGGTCTTTGCGCTAAAATCATGGAGGCATTATTTGTATGGCACCCAGTGCAAGGTCTTTACTGATCACCAGAGTCTGCGGTATTTCTTCACCCAGAAAGACCTGAATATGCGACAACGTCGATGGCTCGAGTTGGTCAAGGACTACGACTGTGAGATCTTGTACCATCCGGGAAAAGCCAACAAGGTAGCAGATGCTCTCAGTAGGAAATCTTGTGCTGCGTTGTTGTCTTTATCAGCTTTGCCACGACCCTTAGGGGAAGAGATTATGGATTTCGGAATCGAGATAATATCGGGACGGCTTTCTACTCTACAGATTGCGTCGACATTATTTGACGATATTCTGGAGAAGCAGAATCATGATCCGAGTCTCCAGAGAATCAAACAAGAGGTTCTTGAAGGCAAGGACGAGGGATTCCGGATTTCCGATAGTGGAGTCTTATATCTCCGGGATCGATTATGCGTTCCCAATGACTCCGACTTACGGACGAGGATACTCGAGGAAGCTCACGGCACACCTTATGCGATGCATCCTGGGTCTACCAAGATGTATCAAGATCTGAAGAGCAAATTTTGGTGGTCCGGCATGAAGAAAGATGTAGCCCATTATATTAGCATGTGTTTGACCTGCCAGAGGGTCAAAGCAGAACACCAGAGACCTGGGGGAGTTCTGCAGCCTCTACCTATT
This sequence comes from Boesenbergia rotunda, assembly GCA_024364735.1. Taxonomy (NCBI): domain Eukaryota; kingdom Viridiplantae; phylum Streptophyta; class Magnoliopsida; order Zingiberales; family Zingiberaceae; genus Boesenbergia; species Boesenbergia rotunda. The sequence goes on along the minus strand of JAGFNQ010008263.1, from coordinate 9,158 downwards.
CCCGAGTGGAAATGGGAGGACATATCTATAGATTTCATATCAGGGCTGCCTCGGACTACGAATGGATATGATAGTATATGGGTTATTGTGGACCGACTGACCAAGTCCGCGCATTTTCTGGCTATCAGGATGACTTATTCAGTTGAGCAGCTGGCTCAACTGTATGTCAAGGAGATTGTCCGACTACACGGGATTCCCAAGACCATCGTCTCTGACCGAGATGGTCGATTTACTTCTGATTTTTGGGGACACGTGCAGAAGGCCCTTGGCACGAAGCTGAAGTTCAGTACAGCCTTTCACCCCCAGACTGACGGGCAGACTGAACGAGTAAACCAGATACTAGAAGATATGTTACGAGCTTGCGCCTTGGACTTCAAGGGAAGCTGGTGTCGATACCTGAGCCTGGCAGAGTTTGCTTATAACAACAGTTATCAGGCTACTATCGGGATGGCACCGTACGAGGCACTATACGGAAGAAAATGCAGATCTCCTTTATGCTGGCATGAGAGTGGTGAAAAGAGGGAGATGGGACTCCAGACCGATATTATTAATGAGACCACTCAGGCTATAAAGAAAATCCGCCAGCGGATAGAGACTGCTCAGAGTAGGCAGAAGAGCTACGCTGATAAACGACGTCGACCACTTGAGTTCGAGGTTGGGGATTCGGTATTCTTGAAGGTAGCCCCTATGAAAGGGGTGATGAGATTTGGAAAGAAGGGGAAACTGAGTCCGCGATACGTGGGACCCTACCAGATTTTGAGACGAGTAGGCAAGGTGGCCTACGAACTGGAGCTACCGCCAGAAATGGTGGCTATCCACAACGTCTTCCATGTGTCGATGCTCAAGAAGTGTACCCCTGATGCGAGTCAAATGATAGAACCCCCACCAGTGCAAGAACAGGAGAGCCTTATTTCCGAACGCCGCCCGATCCAGATCCTCGATCGGGAAGTTAAAAGGCTAAGGAACAAGGAAATATCCTTAGTAAAGGTTCTGTGGCGGAACAAGCAGTTCGAAGAAGCCACCTGGGAACAGGAAGATACGATGCGATCAAAGTATCCGGAACTATTTTAAAGTTTGGGACGAACTTTCTATAAGAGGGGGAGGATTATAACACCCCAAATTTGTCTATGTAAAATCATGACAATGTATGAAAATGGTTATAATGAAATGATATAACTTTCATGCAATCACATGCTATGAAATGTCATGAATACAGGAAATATTATATTCATGAAATATTATTATCATGAAATATTAGCATGAAATATTATATTCATGAAGTATTATTAATATTATGAAATTCCATGATAGGCTTGGAAATGAATTATTAAGAGGTAATAAAAAAAAAAGTGCAAAGTGGAGGAAGCAAGGATCGAACCTTGAACCTATCACTTGCACTAACTCCTTCCTAACTAGATGCTCTAATGGGTGTTTCGTGTTAGGAGAAGGGGAGACATGCGTGTTAAGGCTTGGGCAAAGAAGAGACATGTCTTTTCACAAGAGGTGTATAAATAAGAGTAAGAGAAGGAAGTTAGAAAGAAGTTTCTTTTTTTTCATTCTTCTTCCTCCCTTCTTCTTCTTCCTTGCCGAGCCTAGCCTTCCCCCTTCCCTTTCGAAATTTAACCCTAGGGAAATTACAAGAAGGAGAGTCCAAGAGCCATTGCTCTCTACCAAGACCAAGGAATACTAGAGAGAAGATTTGGAAGAAAAGGATCTTCGCATACCCTCCAAGTGTAGGGTACCCTACGATTTAAAGAAGGTTAAATTCCAGCGCTAGGATGTAAGTGTCCTCTCGCCTGCAGTATAATTGCTATTAAATGTTTGTTTGTGTGTTTCTTTTGAAAAATCACAAGGATCATCCTTGTAGAAGTTTCGGCCACCCTAGGATTGGGGGTCCAAGAGAAAGGTTTGATCCAACTTTGATGCATGGGAAGACTTTGGGACTTAGGGTATACATGTGATGGATTTTTCTTCATGGTGTCAAGAACAAAAACCTAGGGTTGTCCTTGTGTGGGTTTCGGCCACTTCCTAAGGGATGTGCTTGGCAACTTTTCATTACATGAAAATAACCCTTAAGACCTAGGGTATACTCATATGTGATGTTTCCAAATTTTTGGAAGGACAAAATTAGGGTTTGGTACCCTACAAGGTTTCGGCCAAACCCTTGTAAATTAGGGTTAGTGGATGCTAACCCCACTTTGAGGTTTAAACCATGTTTAAATTGTTACATGAAATGTACTTGAGGTGTTTGTAAGAATGCTTGAATGAATGCTTGATTGGAAAACCAAACTCCTTTACTTGTGAGTTTCGGCCAACCCTAGCTCTAGGGTTGAGAAGTACTTAATGAAACCATGAAGCATGCTACACTTATATGATGTGTGTATAAATTATGTGACCTATCTTGTTAGGTATAAAAGCATGCCTTATAGCCCATGGGGCACTCTTATGACATGAACATGATGTGGTTGAGATGTGGTTGATAATATGCTTAAAAAAAAGATACTCTATTGAACTGGGATCAAGAGCACCCGAATGTGTGGTGTGTCCCTAGGGGATCAAGAGCACCCGAATGTGTGGTGTGTCCCTTTGAGAAGTGATTAAGAGTACCTTTAGGCATATACATGTATGAGTAATTGCATGATAAATTACTTTACTTTGGAAAGTTGTGTACCCGACTCGGAAGGGGGTCGTTAAACAAATCCAATGTGCATGTTAACTGAAGGTCATGGCATTGGTAGGACGGAAGGGTCCTGCTCTAATTAGATTGGTGGCTCGCTACCCCAATTTATTAGGGAACGCGCATGATGTGGTACTACAACTGGGCCCTGGGAGATATTGTATTTTTAAGTACTTACCTTTATGGAACTTTTTGAAAAGCATATTTTCCCATTATGTGATGATCTTGTTCTGTAAGTACTTAGAGATATTTGATGTGATGCTTATGATGCTTTGATGAGATGCTTATAATGCTTATAATCTTGTTCTATCTTGATTACTGAGTACATGATATGATGTATCGATATGGTTTTGCGAGTAGGCCCGGATTCTTACTAAGCATGTTTTGCTTACTAGTTCATGTTATTTTTCTTATGCTGCAGATAGCGGTAAGAAATACTTGAACTAAAGGAAGAGGCAGAGGGAAGGCTAGAGGATGTGTGTGGTGATGGCTCGGGAAAGAACGAAAGATTCTATCTACCTTGTTTTTGTCTAGAATCTAAACTGCTTCTAATGAAAGATTGAAATTGTATTGCTATACTCTGAATGTGTGATGATCATGACTACTCTACTGTGATTAAGTTAGAGATATGAAACCTATGTCATGCTAGATAACACTATAATTAATGTCTAAACTTTGTAGTATGCATGCTAGGTAAAATGCTAGATATTTACTATTTTCTGTTTCTTATGAATGCTTCTTTTGCATGTATCTAAGACTAGATAACTCTTGCTATATTCTTACTTGAGATTCCATGCTATAGTGTGTTAAATGATCTTCCTATTAGGTCGTAAATGCATGTAGATATAAAAGAAATGAAAAAAGAAACCTTGCTTGGTAAATTAGTCTTCAATAAGCATGCTTACTACATTTCTTTTATTGTAACTGTTTTGTTTGGATATACATGCTTAAGATGATAAATGATTTGAATGTATGGACCCGTAACCCCGCCTTTAGGGTAGATATAAGGTCGGGCGTTACACTACCAATTGCTAGAAATCAGAAAGCTTTGCCAGTCATTGTTAAGGATTTGTTGGGACTTGAAGAAATAAGAGGTGCAACTGATAGAAGGAGAGTACTGCTCATGGATGGTGGAAACTTCTGTCAGAATCAGAAGCAGAATCAGAAGCAGGAATTGTCAAGCAGAAAAAAAAATCAGTCACCTTAAGAAGAGAATGTGCCAACTTCAACTCTGGTTTCTGCAGAGAGAAAAAAAAGAGGGGCAAAGTTCATTTAGCGACATTCTTAGTATCCAAGTCTTCCACCTTCTTAAATTCTTCATCTACTATATTTCTATTTCATTCTTATCATTCCATATTTCTTTAACTTATCAAATGAGCCTTTTTAGGTGTGAATTCAACTCAAGAATGATGGTAGAGAGTAGAGCATAAGCAAGCTTATGGTAGTGCAAGAAACATAATGTGTTTGAGTGAGCTCCACTTTCATCAAAATTTAAAACTTAGGAAGAGATCCACCAAAAATTTCCTTGAGAGGATTTGTGTGTTTAATTCATTTCAATTAGTCATGAAGGATGAAATATACTTTGTTGTTGACTAAGGACAAGACTCTAGTCCATTGAGTTTAGATTTTTGAGATTTGACAACCCTAGGTAATTTCCTTTCAATTGTTTCTAACTATGATTGAGAATAATCTAGGGGGTACATTATTAGTTCACTAGTTGGTTTTTGCAAGACGCCCAAGAGCAAGTGTGGGGGAGTTGATAATTACCATTTTGATAATCAATTTAGGCTTTTAAATCCATGTATTGATCCCTTTTATCTGCTTAACCTTGTATTTACACTAGGTTCCATGAGTTATTTCTATTTTGGCTTTGGATGCAATTCTTTTTATATTTGAGATATTTTGGCATTAAAATTTGAATATAATTTTGTAGGCTTCGAATGATCACGGACCTAGATCAGATTGGATTGAATTTGAGTCAGATTTGACTTTAATCAAGAGGATCAAGTGATGGAGAAATATGGGTCGTCCAATCAAGACATGGGAAGATTTGAGCCATCTTTCAACTTCTGATCAATCCGAGCTCAAGGCAAAGTTAATCAAGACCATAGATCAGGATCTAAAGTTTTGGTCCAAATCAGAAGTCATATAGCCGTTGGATCAAGCTCAAGAGGAGTCTAAGCCATCCATTCAAAAGCAAGGGCAATCCAAGCCATCCGTTGCAGATTTGATCGATCCAAGCTACGGAGAAGAAGATCCTGACCATTGATGGAGATCTGGAAAGTTTGGTTTCAATCCGAGATGATCTGACCGTTGGATGAAGCGAGGATGATCACAACCGTTCAATTTTAATTGGAATTAGTTAAAGCAGAAAACTTCTCATCAGCTCTAGCGTCGCGAGTTCTTCCCTATTCTTGGCAATTTCTTAGCGTTTTCTTCTCCGATCCGCGCGGCCACATCAGATCCAAGCTCATTTATAGATTTCAAATCATAGAGATCGATTTCCCTTGAAGTTTGCTAATCAAATTCGTTTCTGGAAAGCTCAGGTGAGGGTTTCGCCTAGAGCTAAACTTCTATCGATCATTCCTGTTTGATCGCCGTTCTTCATCGACCGGAGCTGTTGGAGCATTCGGAGGGGTTCTCTGAAGATTTCTAAAGGTTTCTGAGCTGAATTCACCATTCAAGTCATCAAGGAGGAAGAGATTGGAAGAGGTTTTCAGATTGCGCACCAAGCTGATGCAAATTGATCATGGGAGTCGATCCTTTGCTGATTTTCGAGCTAGAGGGTTTCTAGCTTGACTCTTGTGTGATGGCAAGAAGGAATTCTTGGTGATGGAACAGATCTGGTGTTAACTTTCTGAAAATTTTGTTTCTGAATTCTTATTTCTGTTTCGGTTTGTATCTGATCGGTCTGTTTGACCGATCAGGAAAGTATCTGATCGGTCTGTTGACCGATCAGGTAAGTTTCTGATCGGTCTGTTTGACCGATCAGGTAGGTCTCAGCTACACTCAGTCAAGTTTCTTAGTATCCTTGTTTCAGTTTTCACAATTCTGCAATTAGTACAGATTTCCTACATTCAGTATTAGATTTTGAATTTCAATCTCATAGTTTCGAATTGAATTGCTTAGTTTTCAAATAGGGATAAGTGTAGTTTCTGCAATTTCGAATTAGTTTTTGAATCAGCTGAGTTTATTCTGTTTCTACTGTAATTTCATTCATTATCGCAAAACAATACCCATTTCATTTGAAAACCCAAAACAGAAAACGACAAAATCTAGTTTGAGTTAAGCATTCTTAGCTAGTCCTTGGAAAAATATGACTTGAGGCCCCTATACTACACTTAGTTTTGTTAGCTAAGGGTTTTCAACTTATAAATTCAAATTTGAGGCTCATTGTGACACTGATTGTGGGCACCATCAATGCTTGTGATTCATGTTGGAATGATACCATACCGGAGTCGACCCATACTCCTTCTGCTAGTCCTATGTCAGGAAGTGGTTGTTCTGGCCCGTCACGACAACACCTCAAGCGCAAATGCCGACTGGGGGCGTACAATGAAGTGTTGGGACAATCAACCCAAGTATGATCAGGAAGATCATTGTTTTGATGTGTGTGTCAATATGGTTAAGGTTAGGGTATTATATTGTTTTAATATGTGTGAATGAGTCTTGCAGGACTTGGTGGGTCACACATGGAGGACACATCCGAGGGACGAGAGCCGAGGGAAGACTCTAAGGGTGTAACGCCCTACCTTATATCTACCCTAAAGGCGGGGTTACGGGTCCATACATCCATATCATGCAATCATGTTAAACATGTATATCCAAACAAAACAATTACAATACATGAACTAGTAATAAGCATGCTTATTGAAGACTAATTTACCAAGCAAAGTTTTCTTTTTTTCTTTTATATCTACATGCATTTACAACCTAATATGGAAATCATTTAACACACTAGCATGAAATCTCAAGTAAGCATATAGCAAAAGTTATCTAGTCTTAGGTACATGTAAACGAAACATTCAAAAGTAACAGACATAGGAAATCTATAGCATTTCACCTAATATGCATACAATAAAATTAAATATTAATTATCTAGCATGACATAGGGTTCATATCACTAACTTAATCACAGTAGAGTAGTCATAATCATCATATGTTCAGAGTATAGCAATACAATTTCATAGGGAAGCAGTTTAGATTCTAGATAAAACAAGGTAGATAGAATCTTTTATTCCTTCCCGAGCCATCACCACACACATCCTCCAACCTTCCCTCTGCCTCTTCCTTTAGTTCGAGTATTTCTTACCGCTATCTGCAGCATAAGAAAAATAACAGGAACTAGTAAGCAAAACATGCTTAGTAAGAATCTGGGCCTACTCGCAAAATCCACATCAATACATCATATCATGTACACAGTAATCAGATAGAATTATCAGCATCATAAGCATCTCATCAAAGCATCATAAACATCACATCAATTTTCCCTAAGTACTTTACGGAACAAGATCACATGATGAGAAAATATGTTTTTCAAAAGTTCCATAATGGTAAGTACTTCAAAATATCATATCATCATCCAGGGCCCAGTTGTCGTACCACCATATCATGCGCGTTCTCTAATAAATTGGGGTAGCGAGCCACCAATCTAATTAGAGCAGGACCCTTCCGTCCTACCAACTGCCATGACCTTAACATGTGCATTGGATTTGTTTAACGACCCCCTTCCGAGTCGGGTACACAACTTTTCAAAGTAAAGTAATTTATCATGCAATTACTTATATATGTATATGCCTAAAGGTACTCTTTAATCACTTCTCAAAGGGACACACCACGCATTCGGGTGCTCTTGATCCCCTAGGGACACACCACGCATTCGGGTGCTCTTGATCCCAGTTTCAATAGAGTATCCTTTTAAAGCATATTATCAACCACATCATGCTCATATCATCAAGGTGCCCCATGGGCTACAAGGCATGCTTTTACATCCAACAAAATAAGTCACATAAATTATACACATATCACATATGTATTAGCATGCTTCATGGTCTCATTAGGTACTTCCCAACCCTAGAACTAGGGTTGGCCGAAATATACAAATAAAGAATTTGGTTTTCCCACCAAGCATTCATTCAAGCATTCTTACAAACACCTCTAGTATATTTCATGTTAACCATTTAAACATGGTTTAACCCTCAAGTGAGGTTAGCATCCACTAACCCTATTTTCCTAGGTCTTGGCCGAAACCTACACAAGGGGTAAACCCTAGAATTTGTACATAACATCATTAAGAAAACACCTACTCATATACCTTAAGGTTTAAGGGATATAATCATGTACCAAAAGGAACCAAGGCCTCCCCTCAAGGGGGTGGCCGAAAGTTGTAGGGGCCTAAACCCTATTTTTTTTTGTCCTTCCAAAAATTTGGAAACAACACATATATGTATAAAATCCCTAGGAGTACTAGCATGCATCAAGGTGTGATTAAAATCCTTCTCTTGGACCTTTTTCCTAGGGTGGCCGAAAGTCCTCTAAAGGAGAACTCCCATTTTTCCAAACAAGAACACAAGGAAATCATGCATAAACCATTATACTGCAGGCGAGAGAATTCTTACATCCTAGCGCTGGAATTTCGCCTTCTCTTAATTGTAGGGTACCCTACACTTGAAGGGTATGCGAAGATCCTTTTTTTCTTCAAATCTTTCCTCTAAGACTCCTTGGTCTTGGTAGAATGAGATGGTACTTGGCTTCCCTTCCTTGCACTTGCCCTAGGGTTAGAACCCTTAGGTGTTGGTTTCGAAAATGGCAAAGGGGAGAGAGTGGTTTTCGGCAAGAAGAAGAAAGGAGGAAGAAAGAGTGAGTAACTTCCTCTAACTTCCTTCTCTTTATCCTATTTATACACCTCTTGTGAAGAAGCATGTCTCTTCACTCTTACACACTTAACAAGCATGTTCCTTTCTCCTTCTACATGAAATATTGCTTGGTTCCTTGGTTATGACATGGTGAGTGCAACTAGGAGGTCCAAGGTTCAATCCTTGCTTCCCCCACTTTGCACTTTCTTTTTAACACCATTCATTCCCAAGCCCAATAAACCAAGCCCATCATGAAATTTCATAATATGAGTAATATTTTATGAATTCAATATTTTATGAATTCAGAATATTTCATAATATTCCAAAAATATTATTTCATAATATTTTTAATATTCTATATTCATGAATATAATATTTCATGCTAATATTTCATGCATCCATAACATTTCATGACATGTGATTTCATGAAATTCTTATCCCTTCATTACAACCATTTTCATACATTGTCATGATTTTACATTGACAAATTTGGGGTGTTACAATCCTCCCCTCTTATAGGAAGTTCGTCCCGAACTTTAAAATAGTTCCGGATACTTTGATCGCATCGTATCTTCCTGTTCCCAGGTGGCTTCTTCGAACTGCTCGTTCCGCCACAGAACCTTTAC
>JAGFNQ010008262.1:56896-136276 GCA_024364735.1 Boesenbergia rotunda | reverse complement strand
CAGTTTCTCGTGCATATTGGTTATAAAATGAATATGCCTCCTCTAGTGATGACAATTTCATTCCTATTTTTGGCTTTTGATCATTTGCAATTTGAGGAATGTATTCTTGATCATCAACTCTATTTGTTTCCATTTCTAGAGACCCTCACATTATATTTAACAATTGATAAGTAGATAAATAAATAAAATAACATAATTCTTATAAATTGAAATTTGCAAGTAACTTATAAGATATTGATACAAAAAATAAATGTCCAAATCAAATTCCAAAACCCAATAGAAAACTAAAATCCAACACAATTGCAATAAAACCATCGCATCTACCGGTATAACAATGAATAGAAGCAAAACAACATAAACAAATCATGTTTTGCTACACATGTTCAGAAACTGAGCTTGTAACACAGTTGCAATAGAAATTAGATTGCTACCTATATAAACAAACCATCGTAGCTAGCAGTATAACATAGAATAGAAGCAAAATAACATAAACAAATTACGATTTTGCTAAAAACATTACTGCACATGTTCAAAAATGGAGGTTGTAACACAGCTACAATAGAAATGGAGGCGTAAAACATGTTTTGGGTTACTTGCAATAACAAGAGGCGTAAAAACAATTTTTCGTTTACTTGCAATTTTAACATAGTGAAAAACAAGAGTAAAAATGCAAGCACACAAATTACCTTTTATCACCTTTGAAGCTTCGCAGTAGTGAGAGGGAGGGATGGCGCAGCAGCGAAACCAAGCTTCTTCGTTGCGGTGAGTAGAGGGCGGCGCGAGGGAGGAAGGGCGAGTTCGTTGCAATCTTGGCGAGGGAGTCCACGACGAGAGAGAAGGGGTGAGGCAGGGCTAGGGTTGAAGCGTCGAGGCAGGGTTGAAGAGGCAAGGCAGGACTCGAGATCTCGGAGGAAGAGGGGGAGAAAATGCAGGAAGAGGGGCGAGGCAGGGCTAGGGTTGAAGGGGTGAGGATGGGTTGAAGGGGTGAGGTAGGACGAAGGAGAAGGGGTGAAGCGTCGAGAAGAGAAAATGTCGGGGCTAGGGTTTGTCTGACTCAGCGAGGAAAAGAGACATTTTCTGAGAAAAAATAAAAGCTAAGCGACCTGCCACGAGAGCAAGTCCGCGAGCGCGCGCGCACGCACACGCGCGCGCGCGCACACACACAAAAGAATGCTAACAGCAGTCAAAATTATGTCTTCGTGTCTGAAGCCGACTAAAATATTATCAGTCAAAAGTTTATGATATATTAACAGTTCGTGAGTTCTCTGTATTATATTATTCTGTAAAATCCAACCATTCCCAGCCCAATTCGTAAGGACAATCTAAGGAAAAATTAAACCAACCACCTGGTAGACGTAAAAAAGTTCACATAATGACAATGTAAACCCTTCCACTGATCGACAAATTAAGGCAAGCAGTCTTACTAATATAAGTAATAGAAGGTGCAGAGTTTGAGTGGAGTAGTACAAGCGAAGCAAGTACCAGAAGAGACGATTAACTGAAGAAGAATAGTTAGAGTAAACAAAGTAATATAATAGCACTTCTTAGTTGGTCGAGGTGGAGCAGGATGAGGACTTGGAGGAACTGCACTCATCCTTCATGCCCGTGCTCTTGGTAGGGAACAGATCCAAAGTTTTCAGAGGCGGCTTGCAGCATGACATTCCGGCCGACGAGCAGCTGCCGGCCAACATATAATTAATATGCCATCTCTTCTCCTTCTTCTGCTAGGTATCCCTGTGCTGCTTCCAACTTGCCCACTAGATTCATCCCTTGTGCAGGCGTCGACTCTTGGAAACATCCCTGCACGTAGCAATTAAATTTGGATAGAGTGATACCAGCTCGCAGAGAAATAACTAAAGTATTATTTGATCTGCAGCAAATGAAGTCTTGTTTGAGGTAATCGAATTGATGGATCACGGAGTGGAAATTAAGAACCTGGGCGTTAGTTTGATTGTGAATTTGAAGCGCTGGGGTAGTAGAGCCTTCGGACTGTGGAAGCATCTGTGGTTGCCGGCCGAGTCGGCGGCGGAGCTTCTGTCGTTCCCGGGCCTTATGATTCTGGAACCAGTAGAACACATTCTTGCCCTCAATCTTGCCGTAGAGGGAGAGGTGCGCAGTTATCTGTTGTATTTGGGAGGCATTTGGAGTTCTCACCCCACTCCTGTACATCTCCTCAAGAATCATCAGCTGCTCCGGTGTCGGGCACCACCTTGTTGAAGGAGTCTGAGGCATCTCAAGCTCCAGTACTGCTCTTTGTTTTTTCCCCCTCTTTCCTTTTGACTTCCAGAGCTTTGTCCAGGTTCAGGTTTATATAGAGCTAGCTATAGGTAGCTTAGCAATCTAGGGCAACACAGAGGAAGCAGGATGGAAGAGAAGGGACAAAAGGGATTTGGGGAGGAGACTTTGGAGATTGATGCAATAGTGATGAGGAAGGAAAAAGAAAGGGAATTCTGTCACACTGCAGGCAGGCATTCATTGAAAGAGTTGAATGCTTCCTATTAGTTATTTTTTTCGCTCTGTCTCTCTGTCTTTCGCTTTCTCTTTCTTTCATCTCCTTCACTTTAACTTCTTGTAGGTCCTCTTTCTGTGCATTATATTCAAGGAGAGAGGGTGCGCAGTGACATTAATGGTAAGGAATGACACGGAGCAACCAGTAACATACATGTCTAACATTCTCATTGCACGTTAATTAGAATGTGATGACGATGTTGATGTGGTTCATTGTGTTTGGCTCTATTATGGAAACTCGCACAAACAAATGAAATCCAAATCTGTGCATATACAGATATGGATAGAAATAACTAGGTGATTTTTGTCGCAATCTAGCTTGCCTTGCCACAATCATTCTACTAAACAAGTAAAAGAAAATCCATCCAATCGAACAAGTCAATGTGTCCAACCAAACATATGTACATAAGATTGCTATGATACATGTGATTTGATCCTGCACGAAGGGGTCTTTATCAGTCACTAAAAAGGCTTCTGAATGGAACAAATGGCTATTATTTGACTGGAAGTTCTCTGCCCCACTCCCCACTACTAATTCCTGCCAATTTATAATGTTCTTTAAATATCATTGGCCTCAAGTGGAATTAGGTTCGAGTCTACCATATATAGACAATATTGGGTACTAGGATAGATGTCTTTACCCTATTTTTCTCAATTTGTATATAGAAATAGAAACGCTACTGAGCAGCAGCTAGCTGCCACTCTAGCACGTACTTGCTACTTTTTCTCAAACTTAACTAGTGCACTACGATCGAGAAGGTGTAGGGTACACAAAAAAAAAAAAAAAAAAAAAAGAGGTTGCCCCCATGCAATCCTTCCTGTAGAACGTGTATAACATATTTTATATACACAATCTATGTGAAGGAGGAATTGGAACCACCCCAGCCACTACTGAATATTGCTGAAACAGAGTATTCAAGACACTCACTCAGACAGTCTCTCTCTCTCTCTCTCTCTCTGTGGGAGCGGGGCTGCTCTGTATTGATAAATATTATTATATATTTCTTAATAAGTAAGAACTTATGGCAAAATTTCAACATGATTCCAAGGCTGCATAACTGCACAAGAGCAACTGCCATGTGGGGGATTGAAAAGAATTACTCAAGCAAGCTCTTTTGACCGGCCACCAAACCAACTGTACAAGATTCAACACTGCACAGAATTAAGCTCTCGTTCAGTTTCTGATACAAATTGAAGCGTTGCTACTTTATCTTGAATGCATCATTCATATATAGATTCCGTAAAATCAATGCACAAATCACGATGACTTCATCGGGTAGAGCTTAGTAATAAGAATATGACGTGGAGCTAGGTGGATGTAATTGAAACTGGTAAAATTTGCTCCATGCATATATGCTAAATTACAGGACGACTCAATTAATTTATTTGGAGATATTGGTCCTGTAGTAAGCCATGCAAGGTACACATATATTTATCGATCCATGCATGCATGCATGCACGTTTATCAACGGAGGGTCGGAAAAGTTGACCAAGCTTTCAAGGAATGATCAGACACGGTTTATTGCGAAGTGGTAAATGAATGAGAGCCTGGCTTTCCAGGGTTCAGTCAAGCTATGAGAAGTCTACATCGTATCTGAAGGATTCAAAGAAACGACCTAAAACAAGAGACAAATTTTCAGCTCTGTTAAAATTTTCTGTTAAGAGTATTGCACATGCATGCATCCGATCGATGTGTTTGTGCGCGCGCGCGGTGGCATACAAATGGACAGTCAATTCTGCATCAATCAAAACTCCCAACTCATCACTTAATTTGTACCAAGACTTGATATTTGTCCTGTATGCAAATCAAATAACAAATTTTAAAGTAAACTTTTGCTTCCAATTGGTTTTTCCCACCCTTTATGATATTCACCGACCATGAAACAGTAGGGGGGCTCACCGGTCACCACCCAACAGAATATGCTATTCTTCGGCTACTAATTATTAATTACTCTCGACGGTGAACATACTCATGGAGGTTGGATTTTATTTTTTTTACATATAATGTCAATGGTGAAATATTATACTCCCAGACCTCCATAGAAATTCTGCGCAGGCGTTGCATGCTTAGAGATGTAGGGAAGGAAGGCAAGCAATAGAAAGCATGCAGCTGGTTCCATGGGCAGCGAAGAAGTTGTATGTGGTGTGGGGATCGCAGGTGACGTGACAGGTCCCTCGTCGCGTCTTGCAGCTTATTTTATTGTCGTACACTTCTATCGCTCCCCTCCCCTCCCTCTCCCACTCTCTCTCTCTCTTTCTCACTGTTGCTCCTGCATGCTGCATGCTGTTATTGCTGCAAATCTTAACCATTTGTCCCTACCGACAATATTCGTATCGAGATTCATTTAATTCTTTAGGAGATTGTATTCATCAATAATAAAATAATGTATGGAAATAGTAGCTGTGGCGATGAGCATGGCATGTCTTTAACTATAATGCTGGAATTAATGAATGGATTCAACTTCTTAATATATATTCAAGAGGACAATATGTGTAATTTGTTTCACGCCATCTCATGATCATGTGGATTAGGATAAATGTAATATTCCACTTTCTGTGTTAAGGAAGCAAAATTTGTCTTGTAGTTCTGCCTCAGTTGACGTCGACTGTGTAAAGCGACTTCAAGATATGCTGTAGAAATTAAGACGGCACATTCGAGCTGTCCATATCTAATCATCAACTTGAATTATTTTAGCGTCTAAAGTCTAAATCAAGAGATAGGCTAGCAGCATGCTCGTGCATATATATAACACGGATCTCTCTTAAGTACCAACATTTCCCATTTTTCTGTTGATTTTCTCAATATTTTCTTTGTCTTTTTATTTTTCTCTTGGATATTATTTTTGAACATTTCTAATTTCTCAACATTTGAAATTATTCACATTCATTTTTTTTTTTCTAAATTCCACTGAGATTTTTTCAAGCCTATTATAATATCGTTCTATTTAGCATATTATTAATATGTATTATTTCCTTTTCGATGCATCATCCCTTTATACGATCATTTTAATATTACATATGTCGAATATAAAATATAATTTAATTTCCACTTAATCGTACTCCATCATTTATATATATATATATATAGAGAGAGAGAGAGAAATGATCTGTTATGGACCGTATGGTGCGGACCGCAAGCGGACCAAGTGCCAGACCGATCAGGCAACTGCCTAATCGGTCTGGTAACTCGCTACGCCGATGGTGGCCGATCATCGATTGGACACCATCGGCGGCCGCTCCCGAACAAAACTGTTAGAACTTAGTGACCCGAATTCTGTTTAATCCGTTAATATTTATTAGATATTTTCTTATTAATATGTTAATTAACAGATTCTTTATAAATCTGTTAATTAACAGTTTTGTTATTAATTTTTTATTTGACTAAGTATTCTAAGGTCCCTATAAATTATGTATCTCATAGACAAGTTGAATCAATCAATCAAGAAAGTAATTTGGTTATCTCTTCTTTTTTTTTCTCTACCTCCCTTTTCTCTCTACTTCCCTTTACTTTATTATGGTATGAGAGTTGCCGACTTTGGATTCCGTCGTTCTTATTGATTTTTCCTCCTCTGTCCGTGGTTTTTTCCAGTAAAGGTTTTCCACGTAAATCTGGTGTGTTCTCTATTGTTCTTGTTGTCGTTTTTCCGTTCTAATCTCGTATCAAGTGGTATCAGAGCAAGGTTGGTTTTGAGAATTTCAATCGGGATTAATGACGACGGCAAGCATGAAGTATGATATTCCGCTTTTGGATCGCAACACCAGGTTTACGTTGTGGCAAGTTAAGATGCGAGCGGTGCTAGCGCATCTGGACTTGGACGACGCACTGTTTGGGATAGACAACATGCCCTCGACATGGACAAAGGAGGGAAAGGAACGTAAGGATCGAAAATCTCTATCTCAGATCTACCTTCACCTATCGAATGAGATTTTACAGGATATTTTGAAGGAGAAATCCGCTGCTGCACTATGGCTAAAACTAGAGCAGTTGTGCATGAGAAAAAGTCTTACGAGCAAACTGGGTCTGAAACAACGTTTATATTCTCATCGCATGGCAGAAGGTACATCGTTAAGATATCACTTGACCGTTTTTAAAGAAATTGTCTCTGACTTAGAGGCTTTGGAGGTCAAATATGACGATGAAGATTTAACATTAATCTTACTGTATTCTTTACCCTCGTCATATACAACTTTTAGAGATACTATTTTATATAGTCGTGATACTCTTACTTTGAATGAAGTTTATGATTCATTATTCTCAAAAGAGGAAATGAAACAGCTTGTCGAAGAATCTGAGACTTAGAGTGAGGGTCTTATTATTCGAGGAAAGACTCAGGAGGAAGACTCTGATAGTAATATCAGGGGCAGATCGAAATCCAGAAATAGCGATAAGATATGTAATTATTGCAAGAAGAAGGGTCACATCAAATCTGAATGTTATAAGCTGCAGAATAAGATTAAAAGGGCAGGTGAAAATTCGAAGGAAAAATAATCAGAGAAGTCTGGTGAGGCTGATGTTGTCGAAAATTACAGTGATGGTGAACTTCTCGTTGCCTCTGATGCTAATTTGAAGAAGAGTGAGGAATGAATTCTTGATTCTGGTTGTACGTTTCATATGTGTCCCAATCGGGACTGGTTTTCAACATATGAAACAGTTTCGAGTGGTGCCGTTTTGATGGGCAATAATAGATCTTGCAAAATTACTGGTATTAGTACGGTCAAAATTAAGATGTTTGATGGTGCCATTCGGACACTTGATAATGTGAGACACGTTCCTGATTTGAAGAGAAATATGATCTCTTTGAGTGTTCGTGATTCTAAAGGATACAAGTACACTGGTGAAGGTGGAGCTGTGAAGGTCAGTAAAGGGTCTCTTGTTGTGATGAAGGGACTAAGGAGAACCGCCAGTTTATATGTTCTACAGGGATCCACAGTAATAGGTGATGTTGTCATCACAAGGTGATATGGATAAAAGAAGATCACTTACGGAAAACTTGTAAGGAAGCTATTTGGCCGAAAGGACTCTTCAGTGAGCTTAGCAATGACTTACAAATTACTACAGTCTTTTGTGATAGTCAGAGTGTTATTTTCCTCACGAAGGATCAGATGTTTCTTGAGAGGACAAAGCATTACTTGGACTTGGTTGATGCTAGATGCTGAGATTTACCTGTGGGACTTTTGTGAAAAAGGTGGAGAATGCTCATTTGAAGATTTGTGGAATTCGCGTCAAGGTGGAGATTGTTAGAATTTGGTGATCCGAATTCTGTTTAATCCGTTAATATTTATTAGATATTTTCTTATTAATATGTTAATTAATAGATTTTTTATAAATTTGTTAATTAACAGTTTTTTTATTAATTTTTTATTTGACTAAGTATTATATGGTCCCTATAAATTGTGTATCTCATAGACAAGTTGAATCAATCAATCAAGAAAGTAATTTGGTTATCTCTTTTTTTTTTTCTCTACCTCCCTTTTCTCTCTACTTCCCTTTACTTTATAATGGTATGAGAGTTGCCGACTTTGAATTCCTTCGTTTTTATTGATTTTTCCTCCTCTGTCTGTGGTTTTTTCCAGTAAAGGGTTTTCCACGTAAATCTGGTGTGTTCTCTATTGTTCTTGTTGCCGTTTTTCCATTTTAATCTCGTAACAAAAACTATAACCCTAAGGGGGTGCGATGAACCCTAGGGGTAGCGGTGAACCCGTCGGGAACGGTGAACCCGTCGGGTAGCGGTGAACCCGTTGGCATTGAGTAATGGCTGATCGGTCAGGTTGACCGATCAGGCAACTTCCTGATCGGTCAGGGAAGTCCCTGATCGATTAGGCAGGTGCCACGTATGCGGTCCGCACGCAGTCCGCAGCAGACGGTCCGCAACATATCAAAATCGTGTATATATATATATATATATATATATATATATATATATATATATATATATATATATATATATATATATATATATGGACTGATAGTTAAGATGTCAATATTATCATTTTAAGGTCTAGTAGTTAAAATTTGATAAAGTGAGTATGTCCATCCTCCCTACGTACTGGTCATAACATCCAAGCTAATAATCTTCGTGATTTATCTTCTTCGTATTATTCTTGGGACGGATTGACAATGATATTAAAAGAGCGAATCGTCGTCTTTTATTCCCTCAAAAGGAAAAGGATTGCCACCTCAAAAGGAATAGGATTGATGTGCTCCTGGACTCAATGATATCCTCACATTAGTCATTTGACTTTGTCTATCATAGTGGTTTAATTAAAATCACTTTGATGAACTAAAATAATTAATTTTAATCAGAGTTGCAAGAAATATAAAAATGGGTATATGTGTGCTAAATGCTAATTTTAATTGTAATCTTAACTTTGCAAGCTAATATTTTTTATGTTAATCAAAGTAGGTTTTGAGGCAAATCACATAAATCCAATGTCTAAGAAAAAGTTGACTGCATGAGTATTTTAGGGATTTCACGAAAATACATGATATAAGCAAAAGTTAAAGTTGGGCCACCTATTAGAAAATTCTCAACTTTAGTCACTAGATCTTGTGCATCAATTGATAAATACATACATTGTACTAAAATGAAGAATCAAATTCTAAATTAAAGGTAAAAAAGACCATGAAGATATTTTTATTGAAAAATGATATGCAACAAAAATTTGTAGTATGAAACCTTACATGAATGACGTGGCATTCTAATTATAGCGATCCCCGACGGGTTCACTATACCCCCCAGGTTATAGTTTGGTTCGGGGTGCCGCCGTTAGTGTCCAAGTGGTGATCGAATGCGTATATAAAAAGTACCACATCATTCATGTTGGATTTCATATTAGAAATTCTTATTACGTATCATTACTCATTTTTATTAGTAGCAAGTAATTAGACTGATAGCAATACTTTTCACTCGTATCTTGAATGAAAAATTGTCTCACATTACAAGAAAACTTAAAATTAACTACCAAATTAGTATTAAAATTATTACAATGGAATTATATTCGGTTGCTATATCAGCGATTGAATATTATTTCAATCATTAATTAGTGACGAAATTATAATTCCATCGCTACTTTGTGACCGAATTATAAATCCGTCACAATATCAATCATTATTAATATTAAATAAATAATATTTTAATCAATTTAATTTAGCAATGGAAATTTAATTCCGTCGCTAATATAGTGAATTTAAGATTTCACAACATTATTTTTTTCCTATCTCACCGATGTCTCTCTTCTCTATTCGATCGTCGACATCGTCACACGGTCAACTCTCCATCAAGGTAACCCCCTCTTTCCTCTTCCCTCCCCTTCCCGTCAGTTGCGAGGCTAGCTAGGGCGACCATGAGCAAGTTTGTTGCATCAGCCCTAGCTGTGAGCTTGGTCGGTTGCATCCTTAGCTAGCCCTTGTCGCAAGCTTGGCCGGCCAAGAGCATGGTATTTATAAGACAGTCGTGAAGCTTTGGAAATAATTATTATTTGTGCACATTTCTAAATAATTTGTAAGAAGGTCTAGTGGATATGATTAGCAAATTGTTGAATTAAACCTCGCTCGACTATAAAAATATCAAACTCTATCATGGTCCAAAACCATAATGTATTTCAAAATAAGGAAATGGAAAGACATTTAGTTGATTCACAAATTCTATGAATCAACATCCTAATTATTTGTAGATGTAAATGTTACTTATGAGAAAATAGATAATGGAGGGATATCTAATAGTGAGGAGTTTGATGCACTAATAGAGTTTAGTAATGAAGACTTAGAAATTGTTAATGTTAATTATTCAGATTGTAATGATGATTAAATTTTAAGATATTCTTACTTTTTATATGCAAATCTTACTAGTTTTACCATATAAGATATTATTGTTCTGATTGGATTATTATTTGACACGTGTATGTGTTATAATTGTAAAAATTGAGAAGAGGAAAAGGTAGTCATCTTTGTTGGATCGATAGAATACGATAGAGGGGGGGGTGAATATCGTAAAACCGTTTCGGATTATAAAATTAGAGAATGCACAGCGAAAATTAAAACAACAAACCCGAACACAAGATTTTTTACTTGGTTCGGAGTCGCGGTCGGCTCTTACTCCAAGGCCCACGGTCCTTGACCGTTTACTGCGAGCAATTCTATAAGGCGCAAAGTTTTACAGAATGTTGTACAATATTAATGTAGTAAAAACAAAAATCTAACTCTTCATTACCGACGCTCGGTGTGGATCATTCTTCGGTGTGTAGGGTCATCGTCGGCGCTAGAACCTCGACATCAGAAGTTTCCGGAGCAGAGCGCTTGAGCGAAGAGTTTTTAGGCGTTGGAAAATTGTGTTTGGAAGCCTTGGGGGTCGAACCCCTTTTATAGTGCACCTGGGGGAGCCCTGGACGTCGGGGGCGCCCTCTACGTGCCTCTGGATCCGCAAACCCCTATCCGAGACTCGGTCAGAGCATATCCCTTCAAGATAGAGCTCGGAGTCGACGGGGGCGCCCGAGACACTGGGGGCGCCCTAGCTGCTAGGGGCGCCCTGCTTGACTCGGTCAACAGGCTTCACAGTTGCTTCTTTGCTTCGGTTCATTTCTTGGCTTTGACTCAGGGCGCCCGGGACCTCCAGGGCGCCCTGCTTAGAGCAGTTTCGAGGCAACTCTTTGCTTGGTTGTTTGCTTTGCCCTTGGGGCCGCCCGGGACCTCCAAGGCGCCCTGCTCAGCTGCAGAAACTCGGTCCTGCATCCAGGGTTAGTTCCAAAACAACAAGGTAAGAGTGTTAGATAATTTTACAACCATAGCTGTCTTGGTTCTGACTTTGGGTCTCCAAAATGAAACCCTAGGTCGAACCGACGCTTACTGTTCCCTCGACGGGGAACACGTCCTTACCTACTTCTCTCAAGAGAATTTACCTGTTGCCAACCGGCTCCTCCGGTTGGACTTTTGCCCGGCAGTCCTTCGCCAGGTGCCTAGCAGTCCTTCGCCAGGTCTTCGTTACCAAGCAGTCCTTCGCCTGGTGCCTAGCAATCCTTCGCCAGATCTTCGGTACTATGCAGTCCTTCGCCTGGTGCCTAGCAATCCTTCGCCAGGTCTTCGGTATCAAGCAGTCCTTCGCCTGGTGCCTAGCAGTCCTTCGCTAGGTCTTCGACTCCTAGCAGCCCTTCGCTAGGTGCCCAGCAGCCCTTCGCCAGGTCTTAGGGTTTCGATGCCTAGCAGTCCTTCGCTAGGTGCCTAGCAGTCCTTCGCTAGGACTTCAATCTACACACTCAAGTAACATGTTAGATAAAAATAACATCTTAACTTTTGAATCCTTTGCCATTATCAAAACCAAGGTTCGACTTGGGTGCTGTCTGCACCAACAATCTCCCCCTTTTTGATTTATGGCAACCTGGTTCAAAAAGTTAAGTTAATCAAAAACAGGTGAAATACCAGTTTAGTTTTCTCCCCCTGGAAGGAATCTCCCTCTAGGTTTTTCAAAGGTTCGTGGGGTTTGAAAATTTCTATGTCTAAAAATGGAATTAATTTTTTCAACACTTAGAACATTTTTTCAAAAGAAGTTTTTAGAAAACATTTTCCAAAATAAATTTTGGCTGGGCACTTGGAAAATTTATACTTGGAAAAAATTTTCAAGTCAATAACTTAGTAGAAAATTTTCTAAACATCTTCTGAAGTTTTTACTACTAAAGGAATTTTTGAGTTGAAAAAAAAATTTCAATCTCTTTAGTACTTTAGAAACTTTTTACTTAAAAATTTTTCTATTTAAGATAAGTACTTAGAAAAAGTTTTCAACATAGCTTAATTTTAAGTACTTAGTTCTATTAAGATAAGTACTTAGAAAAAGTTTTGAAAAAAAAGGTTTTGAAAGCAAGTTAGATTAAGTACTTTTTGAAGAAAGGATAAGATTTGATTAGATTAAGTACTTTTTGAAGAAAGGATAAAGATTTGAAATTTTAAATTTTGAAAAAAAATTTAATTAAACCCTAATTTTTAAATCTTCTCTCCTTTTTACTCTCTCCCCCTTTGCCATATATAAAAAAAAACAAAGCAATATAGCAAAAAAAATTGCATATAGCAAAAGAATAATGTGCTGTACTGAACCAATTCAAGGTATAAACTTGGACCAAATCAATTTGAATTATCTTGCTCGGGTCCTGTCTAACCCAATTAGCTACTTACTAACTGTCATAGATAGTAGTTTTCGCTAGGGTTAGTTAAGTTAAGTGTTCTGTTCAAGTTAGATTTTTAAGCTTGACACTTAACCTGATTACTGTTTAATTTGTATTTAGTGCCCCAATTAATGCAGATGCATTGACTTAAAGTATCTTGAATTAAGGCAAAGACCTAAGAATCTCAACCCATTCTGGGTTATCAATCAAAAGTACCCTAAGGTGCTTGTGAGATGTTGGCTTCTAGATCTATAGGTGCATGCATTTCTAGGGTTAGGGCCTAAGCTAAGTCCATTTGCGAAGAAAAACCCTAGTTTTGAAGGGGGTAGTTTTTCCAAAAAAACTAAGTCGAAAAATTGATTTTAAAATTGCAATAAAGATTTTGAAAATCAAGTAAAGAGTTTTTAAAATAACAGAAGTAGAGTAAACCTATTCTACCAAGCATAATCCTAACTGTCTTCTTAGTGAGCTGAACTCAGACTCAGATAGGGGTTTGGTGAATATGTCAGCTAAGTTAGATTTAGAGTCTACGTGCTTAAGGACTATCTCACCCCTGGCTACGTGATCTCTTACAAAGTGGTGTTTGACTTCTATGTGTTTAATTCTGGAGTGTTGGATTGGATTCTTAGTTAGGTTTATTGAGCTTATATTATCAATGTAGACCTGAGTTTGAGTGTAGTTAAGCTGGAAGTCTTTGAGGGTGTGCATCATCCACAAGAGTTGTTCTACACACTCTCCTAATGCTACATACTCAGCTTTAGTTGTGGATAGAGCTACACAATGTTGTTTTCTGCTGCACCAACTTACTAGACTATTTCCTAACAGTTGGCAGCTTCCACTTGTGCTCTTTCTATCTAATTTACAACCAGCGTAATCAGAATCCGAGTATCCTGACAAGTTAAAGATTGAGGTCCTAGGATACTAAATCCCTACATTTAGGGTGCCCTTAACATATCTTAGTATTATTTTTAGGGCTGCTAAGTGCATTTCCTTAGCACAGGTTTGGTATCTAGCACATATTCCTATGGCAAAAAGGATATCAGGTTTGCTGACTGTAAGGTACAGTAGACTTCCAATCATACTTCTATAGAGTTTAAGGTCTACTGGTTTACCATCAGGGTCACTATCTATTTTTACATTTGTGGCCATGGGGGTACTTATGCTTTTAGAGTTATCCATTTTAAATTTCTTTATTAACTCCTTAGCATATTTGGATTGATGGACATAGTTTCCATCCCTAGTTTGTTTAATTTGTAACCCTAGAAAGAAGTTGAGCTCACCAACTAAGCTCATTTCAAATTCATTTTCCATTATTTTAACAAATTCTTTTAGGAAATTCGAGTTGATGGACCCAAAGATTATGTCATCGACGTAGATTTGGGCAATAAAGATTTCTTTTCCTAAGGTCTTAATAAATAAGGTTGAGTCAATTTGTCCTTGTTTAAATTCTTTAGAAGTTAGGTAGGTTGATAAGCGTTCATACCATGCCCTAGGTGCTTATTTTAGTCCATAAAGTGCTTTAGTGAGTTTGTAAACATGGTCAGGTCTTTCTAAGTCCTCAAAACCAGGGGGTTGTCCTACATAAACTTCTTCCTTAATAAATCCATTTAGAAAGGCTGACTTTACATCCATTTGGTAGAGTTTAAATCCTTTATGGGATACAAAGGCTAACAACATCTTAATGGACTCAAGTCTACCTACTGGGGCATAGGTTTCATCATAATCTAACCCTTCCACTTGACTGAATCCTTTGGCTACTAAGCGGGCTTTGTTTCTCACTATTTTTCCTTGGTCATTTAGCTTATTCCTAAACACCCACTTAGTATCAATAATGAATTTGCCCTCAGGTTTAGGTACTAGTTCCTAGACTTGGTTCTTCTCAAACTGGGCTAATTCCTCTTGCATAGCTAAGATCCAATCAGGATCAGGTAAGGGTTCTTCTATAGTCTTAGGTTCAATTTTTGAGATTATTGCAATCTGACTAAGGTTTCTATAGGAAGACTTAGTTCTGACTCCTAAAGTTGGATCACCCATAATTTGATCAGTTGGGTGATTGAGTCTGGGTTTCTTAGTTTTTCTAGAACTTGGTTCGACCTCAGGTCCGACCGGTTGGTTTGGTTCAGTATTTGGTTCAACTACTTGGGTTGGTTCAATTGTTGGTTCAATTGACTCAAGAGTTGGTTCAATAGTTAGTTCATTATCTTCAGTATTTGATGAATTTAGATCTGGATTATCAGATTTTGAGTTAACTTCTTCATCAAATATCAGATTTGTTGTTTCTTCAATTTTCTTAGTTTGTTTGTTGTAAACCCTATAGGCTCTACTCGTTGTTGAATATCCTAAGAAGATGCCTAGAGTTGACTTAGACTGGAATTTACCTAGGTAGTCTTTGGTGTTTAGGATATGGACTTTGCACCCCAAAGACCCTTAGGTAATGTAGGTTTGGAAGTCTAGGTAGTATAATTCATAGGGTGTTTTATTGTGTCGTTTGTTTATCAGGACCCTATTTTGGATGTAGCAAGCCGTGCTAATTGCTTCTGCCCACTATTGGTTAGTTAAGTTAAATTCATTGAGCATAGCCCTAGCGGCTTCCTGTAGAGTTCTATTTTTCTGTTCAACTATCCCATTTTGCTGGGGGGTTCTAGGACACGAAAATTTGTGTATATACCCATTTACCTGACAAAACTCCTCGAATCATTGATTTTCAAACTCTCCCCCGTGATCACTCCTAAGTCTTTTGATTTTGGTATCGTTTTGATTTTCAATTTACTTACAAAGATCATGAAATAGGTTTAAGGTTTCATCTTTGGTCTTCAGAAACCTAACCCAGGTAAACCTAGAGTAATCATCAACAATTACTAAGCAGTATCGGTTTCCGCTTAGTGACTTGACTCCATGTGAATCAAATAGGTCAAGGTGCAGGAGCTCAAGTGTGGTTTGAGTTAGATCAGATTGAATTAGTTTATGATTGGACCTAGTTTGTTTACCTTAATTGCATGATTTACATATTAAGTTTTCAGGGTTCTTAATTTTAGGTATACCTTTAATCAGACCAAGTTGGGTGATTTTTAAGATTAATCTTAGATTAGTGTGACCTAATCTCCTATGCCAGAGGTTTGATTCTTCTAACTGAGTTAACATGCATTTAGGTACTAGGGGTAGGTTTATAGTGTAAACATTATTTTTCCTAGAGCCCTTAAGCATGATTTTTGAGTTTTGCAAGTTTTTAATCAGGCAGTTAGAGTTGGTGAAGGTGATTACATAACCAGTATCACATAATTGACTTATGCTAAGCAAGTTAAATTTAAAATCTTCAACCAAAAGAACCTTTTTAATAACAAAGTCAGATTTAAGTTCAATGATACCTGACCCAATCACCTTGAGTGTAGCATTGTTGCCAATTGCTACTGAGCCTAGGTTTTTGAACTTGAGTTTGGTGAATTTCAATTTATCCCCAGTCATGTGTCTGGAGCACCCGCTATCCAACATCCATTGGTCCAAGTCCTTATGTTCCTACACATAAAGAGTTTTGTTGATTTGGATCCAATTAGAATCAGGAATAGCCTAAATTGATTTTCACAACCTAGTCTGTCTCACCCAATCTAGAGTTGTCAATCACGTTAGCCTTAAGGGTTTTTGTGAGACAGGTTTTGGATAGATAGAATTATTTTGAAAAATCATGATTTATTTTGAAAAAGTTAAATTAATTCTGAAAACAATTGTTTTGAATTTATTTTGAAAAAAGAGTGTTTGAATCTACAATTGACTGAAAATTTGTGTTAGATTTGAATTTGACAAAGAATAATTTGAATTTGAATTTCAAAAATTGGCTTCCAGGTCTTGGCGAGGCACTAGGCCTTCTTTGGCCGTAGCCTTATTGGATCATCAACCCTTTCCTTGACAAAGCCTTTTAATGAAATTTCATTTTCAAAATTACTTTTTGAAAAATTCTGGTCTAACTAGTTTGGGTCTTGGATCGGTAGCTTCGGCTAGTTTCACCAGTCTAAAGAGACCAAGTAGAGTATACTTAACCTTATTAGAAGAGGCTTCCCTAACGTACTATCATCTCACCGCCACCCAATACCAGGTTGTTCAAATTTCATTTAATTGGTTCAGTCCTTAAACTAACCAGCCTAAGTCTAAGCATGGTAAATTGCAGAAATTAAATAGACAAGCAATCATGCAAATTAAAACAGGAATAGAAATTTATCTAGCTATGAATATTGTTTTTAATTTGGCTCTCCCTGGACTAAAGCCACGATAATGGTTTGGCAAGATGTGAATCTTGTCCTTGGGGATCCAATACTGATTTGATCCAGTTTGATTGTTTAGGCACAGTTTGGGTACCCATGCCTGAATTTTAGGTCTGGACTGATTCAGTACAGCATCATATGATCTTTGTCTAGACTTGGTTCTATAGCCTAACCCGGATCGATTTAGAACCGACTTCTGTTTTCCAAGGATCATGTCAAGACCCTTGGAACCAGAAGTGAACCGTTCTAAGGCTGCTCTAAGGTCCTTGACTTGAGTTTTCAAAGAGAAGTTCTCTTTCTCATGTTTTTCAACTTGAGTAGAGGTTCCTTCTTCAACCTTCTCAGTTAAGGATCCAGAGTCTGCTCACTCTTTAAGGAGTTTTACTTCCTGTCAGAGAGATTCGACTCAGATTTTGGCTTTCACCAAGTCTCGAGAAAGATACGCAATTAATTCAGATAATTGACTTTTAGA
This sequence comes from Boesenbergia rotunda, assembly GCA_024364735.1. Classification (NCBI taxonomy): domain Eukaryota; kingdom Viridiplantae; phylum Streptophyta; class Magnoliopsida; order Zingiberales; family Zingiberaceae; genus Boesenbergia; species Boesenbergia rotunda. The sequence goes on along the minus strand of JAGFNQ010008262.1, from coordinate 118,894 downwards.
AAACCCACTTACATTGATTTCACCATCCTCTGAAAACGTGAGCTTTCCGTCTTCCGGCTCTGATTCTGACTCGGTCTTGATTTCTTCGGAGGCGGTTAGAGCGAGCAGGTTTGATTATGGGGCCTCTTCTTCTTCTTCGGACGAGGATTCGTCCCACGTTGCCTGAAGGGTCTTCTTCTTTTTTGTCTTCTTTGTTTCCTTCAGATTGGGGCATTCCGTCTTGTAGTGACCCTTCTTTTTGCATTCGTAACAGGTCACGTTTGGTTTGTTCTTCTCATTTGAAGGTTCAGTTGGTTCTTTCTTTCTTCGGCTGGCTTTCCTTCTGTTGGTCTGGTTTTTTAGTTCTTTGTAGTAGTCCCGAGCTAGCCGAACCAGCTTAGGTCGATCTCCTTCGCTTTCTTCTGAGACTGAGTCTGAATCAGACTCGGGTGCAGGTTGAGGTTTCTTCTTGGTCATCTTTCCAGTTTTACCTGCAACAAAAGCAATGCCTTTCTTGGCCAGATTGCAGTTAGTCTGTTCATGTAATTCGAGTTCTGAAAATAATTCATCTAGTTTAATTTTAGATAAATCCCTTGAAACTTTATACGCATCTACCATAGATGCCCATAAAGTATTTCTAGGTAAGGCGTTAAGAGCATACCTGATCAGGTCACGGTTCTCTACCTTGTGACCGATGGTGTGTAGACCGTTCATCAGCTCCTATATTCTGGCGTGGAGCTGAGCTGCTGATTCGCTGTCGTTCATCTTGATGGTATACAGCTTGTTCAGTAGTAGGTCCCTCTTGCTGATCCGGGTGTCGGACGTTCCTTCGTGCAACTCAATTAGCTTACCCTAGAGTTCTTTTGCACTGTTGAATGGACCCACCTGGTTCAGCTCCTCTTTGGTTAGGCCGCATTGGAGTGTTTGGGTAGCTTTAGCTTCAGCCTCGATTTTTCTTTTGAGTGATGCGTCCCATTCGGTGTAGGGTTGTGGCACTCCTTCAGAAGTTCTTGGGATTTCCAGACCGGATTGGATAATTATCCACATGTCCACCTGAGTTTTCAGGTGGACTTCCATCCTACTCTTCCAGTAGGAGAAATCCTCCCCACTGAAGAGTGGTGGTCTGGCGGTACTGAAGCCCTCTTGCATGGCCATTTTGGAATTACTGAAAAGAAAGAGAGAGAGAAAAACTACGTCCCAAGACTTGGTCTTGGATTAGTAGTGCGGGAAGAGAAAAGAAAATTTTATCGAGTGGTGTTGCACCAACCTCGATTAATGAAAAATAATGAAACAAATTCGATAAGAAAAAATTCGAAGAAAAAAGCATAATCCGAAAAAATCTCAAATTGGTGGTTGCACCAAATTTGAGCTTCCCCGCTCTGATACCACTTGTTGGATCAATAGAATACGATATAGGGGGGGTGAATATCGTAAAACCGTTTTGGATTATAAAATTAGAGAATGCACAACAGAAATTAAAACAACAAACGCGAACACAAGATTTTTTACTTGGTTCGGAGTCGCGTTCGGCTCCTACTCCAAGGCCCACGGTTCTTGACCGTTTACTGCGGGCAATTCTATAAGTCGCAAAGTTTTACAGAAAGTCGTATAGTATTAATGTAATAAAAACAAAAATCTAACTCTTGGTTACCGACGCCCGGTGTGGATCGTTCTTCGGTGCGTAGGGTCGTCGTCGGCGCTAGAACCTCGAGATCAGAAGTTTCCAGAGCAGAGCGCTTGAGCGAAGAGTTTTTAGGCGTTGGAAAATTGTGTTTGGAAGCCTTGGGGGTCGAACCCCTTTTATAGTGCACCTGGGGGCGCCCTCCACGTGCCTCTGGATCCGCAAACCCCTATCCGAGACTCGGTCAGAGCTTATCCCTTCAAGATAGAGCTCGGAGCCGACAGGGGCGCCCTGGCTACTGGGGGCGCCCTACTTGACTCGGTCAATAGGCTTCACGGTTGCTTCTTTGCTTCGGTTCATTTCTTGGCTTTGACTCAGGGCGCCCGGGACCTCCAAGGCGCCCTGCTTAGAGCAGCTTCGAGGCAACTCTTTGCTTGGTTGTTTGCTTTGCCCTTGGGGGCGCCCGGGACCTCCAGGGCGCCCTGCCCAGCTGCTACCCCTCTCCTTTGGGGCGTTCTGAGCTGCAGAAACTCGTTCCTTCGGTCCTGCATCCAGGATTAGTTCCAAAACAACAAGGTAAGAGTGTTAGATAATTTTACAGCCGTAGATGTCTTGGTTCTGACTTTGGGTCTCCAAAATGGAACCCTAGGTCGAATCGACGCCTACTGTTCCCTTGACGGGGAACGCGTCCTTACCTACTCCTCTCAGGAGAATTTACCTGTTGCCAACCAGCTCCTCTGGTTGGACTTTTGCCTGGTAGTCCTTCGCCAGGTGCCTAGCAGTCCTTCACTAGGTCTTCGTTACCAAGCAGTCCTTCACCTGGTGCCTAGCAATCCTTCGCCAGGTCTTCGGTACTATGCAGTCCTTCGCCTGGTGCCTAGCAGTCCTTCTCCTGGTGCCTAGCAGTCCTTCGCTAGGTCTTCGACTCCTAGCAGCCCTTCGCTAGGTGCCCAGCAGCCCTTCGCCAGGTCTTAGGGTTTCGATGTCTAGCAATCCTTCGCTAGGTGCCTAGCAGTCCTTTGCTAGGACTTCAATCTGCACGCTCAAGTAACATGTTAGATAAAAATAACATCTTAACTTTTGAATCCTTTGCCATTATCAAAACCAAGGTTCGACTTGGGTGCTGTCTGCACCAACAATCTTAATAAATCTAAACAAGTGTTATAGAAAAAATAGAGTACATAGCTTTATATAGCTAAATTAAGAAATCTTAAACGTTAAACTGAAATGGAAAAAGACTAAATTACCTTAAAGACTATAAATAAATAATTCTAATAAATATATATAATCTAACATCCTCGCTCAAACACACATGCTACAACTAGAAGCATTGAGAGTTTGTCAGTCAAAAAATAAAAGTGTGAAGCGGAATGTGCCTTAGTAAATATATCAACTATTTGCAGTGAGGAAGGAATAAAAGACAATGTGATAGTGTCAAATAGTAGATAATGATGAGTGAGATGACAATCAATCTCAATATGTTTGGTTCTCTCATGAAAAACTGTATTATGTGCAATCTAAATGACACTCTGATTATCACAATGAAATGCAGTATGCTGCCGAAGAAAAGTTTCCATATCTGTAAGCAACCAACGTAGTTAAATAATCTCACAAGTGATGGTAGTCATGACATGACACTTAGCTTCTGTGGAAGATTTGGAAATAACATCTTGCTTCTTACTCTTCCAAGAGATAAGATTGTAACGCCCCAAAATTTCCTATATGAAATATTATCATGAAATATTATGAAATTCATGATATATTATCATGGAATATTATGAAATATATGAATTCATAAATATGAAATATTATGGAATTCATGAAATAGTATCATGAAATATTATGAAATATTATGAATTCATAAATATGAAATATTATGAAATTCATGATATATTATCATGGAATATTATGAAATATATGAATTCATAAATATGAAATATTATGGAATTCATGAAATAGTATCATGAAATATTATGAATTCATGGAATATAATTAATATTATGAAAATATTGTGAAATCATGGAATATAATTAATATTATGAAATTTCATGATGGGCTTGGCTTAATGGGCTTTGATATGGATTAGTGCAAAATGTGATAAAAAGGAGGAAGCAAGGATTGAACCTTGAACCTCCTAGTTGCACTCACCATGTCATAACCAATGAACCAAGCAATGTTTCTTCTAGAGGGAATAAGAAACATGCTTGTTAAAAGCTAGGGAGGTGAAGAGACATGTCTTTTCATGAGAAAAGTATAAATAAGGGAAGTTGGAATAACTTCCTCTTTCTCTTCTTCTTCCTCCCCTCATCACCGAAATTCTCTTCTTCTCCCTCTCCATTTTCGAAAAGTAAACCCTAGGGTTTTAACCCTAGGGAATTGGAAGGAAGAAGAACCCTTTAAGGTTCTTGCCTTCTACTAGGGCCAAGATTGCTAAGAGAAGGCAAACAAAGGAAATACTCACCTTCCTTCAACCAAGGGCATCTTAAGAAGTTAGAGAAGGAGAAAATCAAGCGAAAGGATGTAAGTATCCTCTCGCCTGCAATGTAATGGTTTATGCATGTTTTCCTTGTGTTCTTGTTTTCGAAAATGGGAGTTCCTTCCTTATAAGACTTTCGGCCACCACCATGAAATAGGTTTTGGTTGCTTCTTGATGCATGAGGATATCCCTAGGAACTTAGGGTATGGATGTATGTTGTTTTCCAAATTTTTGAGAGGACACAAATTAGGGTTTGGTACCCTACATGTTTCGGCCAAGAGGGAATAAGCAAGGGCTTTTGGGTTGGTTGCTATCCTATTGTGTTCCCATGATTAGTATTGTAGATAAAGTATTTGTGTAAATGTTTGTGTAAAGATTGGATGTCAAAAACCTAGCCTACCCTACCCTACAAGTTTCGGCCAAGGCAATGAATTAGGGTCAAGGAGAGTTGAATTATCCTAGAAAATATTCATGCTTAGTGTATGGTGTGATATTGTATACAAGATGTTTGTATCATTGTTGTGTGAATGATTAATGCAAAAGTCCTAATATTTCCCTACTCTTGATGTTTCGGCCAACCCACTAGGACTAGGGTTTGTAAAGGTCAAACTACCCTATGATATATGTTTATGGTTGGGGATGATCATATGTATATGTATGTGGTGTTAAATGGAAGGGTTGATATGTAAACCTTAATTGTTAGCATGCTATGATATGTTTATGTATGAGGTGTTTGAATGAATGTATGTGTGAATATTTAGTTCAAACCCTAATTTTCCCTATACTTAAGTTTCGGCCAACCCTAGAAGGACTAAGGTTTAGGGTTGTATAATTATCTCATGATATGCTTTATGTTTAATAAGTTGCATGAATAATATGTGAAGGCTAAACTACCCTACGGGATATGATTATGTTTAGCAAAATAATATGTATATGCATGTATGAAATATGATGTATGTATGAACATGTATGGAATATGATATATGTATGAACAAGTATGAAATATGAGGTATGTATAAACATGTATGAAATATGATGTATGTATGAACAAGTATGAAATATGATGTATGTATGAACATATGTGAAATATGATGTATGTGTGGACATGCATGAAATATGATGTATGTATGAGCATGCCTTATAGCCCATGGGGCACACTTATGAAATTGCATGTGATATGTTAAAATGCTTGAAGGGATACTCAAATAAGTATGGGATCAAGAGCACCCCTTATGTTGTGTGGTGTGTCCCTACGGGATCATGAGCACCCTTGAAGAGTGGTGTGTCCCATAAGAGTGAATATGGAGTATTCCTTAGCATATATGTAAAAGCATGATAAGTATTTTACTTTTTAAGTTGTGTACCCGACTCGTAAGGGGGTCGTTAAATAAATCCGGGGTGCATGTTAACGTGGCTCCGGGTAGGACGGAAGGGTCCTGCTCTAATGACTTGGTGGCTCGCTACCCCAATTCATTAGGGAACGCGCAATAGTTCCGCGCGATAGTTGGTACACAACAGGGCCCAATATGATATGGATGTATTTTTAAGTAATACCATTATGGAAATGTTTTGAAAACATTCATTGAAAATATTTGTAATATGTGAAGAGTATGCTTAAGGTACTTGATATTGCATGTTAGAAACTTGGATGTTTAATATGCTTTGATGAACTCAAGCTTATGATTTATTATGTGTACATGTTATGCTTTCGTATGGTTTAGCGAGTAGGACAGGATCCTTACTAAGCATTTATGCTTACTAGTTTATATGTTATCTTATGCTGCAGATAAGGGTAAGGAACCCTTAAACTAAAGGAAGAGGCAGGAGGCTGAAGATGTGTGGGGTGGTGGCTCGGGAAGAAAAGACTTCTATATCTACATATGGTTATGTTATGCTCCTTGACAATAAGTGTTAGTGATTAGGATTGACATGGCATGATAGTGTTTACCTTGGAGGTCTCTTATACTTGATTATGTTATGAGTTACATTACTAGTGATATTATCATGTTGTAGAATGACTTTGATAGTTAAACAAGCATGCTTAGTCCTTAAGTCCTTGCATTGTTGTTTTAATGTCATGCTAGGAGATAGAAATAGAAAAAAAAATATTACTATATGATTGAATGTACGTAACCCCGCCCGAGAGTAGATATAAGGGCGGGCGTTACAAAGATAATCTTCATGAAAAGTATAAAAGCCAATGGTTGACTTACGATCCATAGGGTCACCCACCCAATTACCATCAAAGTATGCACACAACTCTAACGTGGAAGCAGAAGTTTAAGAAACTCTGAAACTGAGTTTCCTAAAGATATCGAAGAATGTGAAGAACAGTAACCTAATAAAATGTGGTCGGTGCAGTGATACACTATCTAACCACATGTACAACATGCATAATATCAAGACGAGTTACAGTGAGATAAACCAAGCTTCCCACAACTGTATGGTAAATGTTAGGATATGACAAAGGTAAACCATCAGATGGAGATTACCAAGCATTAGTCTCAAGGGGAGTATCAACTACCCTATTGTTAATGAGACGCGCACGCTCAAATAGATCAACTATATATTTTAACTAAGATAAGAGATAACCTTTTGGCGAAGAAACGATCTCAATCCCCAAAGAATATCATAGTAAACCCAAGTGTTTCATAGCACAAAAACAAGCTAATTCAAACTTAAAAACTCAATTTTATCAAAGTCATAATCAGTAATTATCATGTCATCCACGTATAAAGATAAAAGTATATGACTTGGACGTACACTGACAAATAAAGTTAAATCATGATTACTACGATGACAGTCAAGCGAGGAAATCATCATGGAGAACATCAAAAAAACAAGCATGTGGTGCTTGTTTGAGTCCATAGAGAGCTTTGTGAAGCTTGCAAGCTACATCAGGTGTTAGGATGTATACTAAAAGCTTTGCTTTTAGATTAGAATACATTTTCATTTTAAAGAGAATCGCAAAATCACACAGTGCATGTTTATATTAGTATGTGCACAAAATATCTAATACTTGACATTGTAGATAACATGGTGCGTGGTGTTGCACAGAAGATCATGCTATCAGGTTCCTTGCAGAAGTATAAGAAAGAGGCTCACAACCGAGATGAAGTTGGACAAACTATCAGGATGGTTGTAGTGTAATTAGGTGTGGTTTATCTTAACCATAGAATTACACTAATGTACTTTGTGTACATTGAGTAGGATCAAAAGAGAGGTCATCCAATTTTGTATTGACTTCGTAAATTGGATTATACCTCAGATAAATATTATGGAGTACGATCTCTTAATCCCAAAATAATAATGAACACGTATAATTATATATTATTTCTTTGACTTACCAAAGGCTGAGATTTATTCTGTTAAATCAATAAGCCCGGTATATTGAGAAATAATATTAATTATATGGTGTATCGTTGATTATTGACGGAATCCGTGTCCTGGTGAGTCAGGATGATGATGCCCCCTTGGTGAGCTCAAAAGGATCGTCATGTTAAATCTTACAAGTGGACTATGGTCCGACATGATGAAAAGGTTGAGTGGTACTAATCAAGGATTAAGAGGACAATTAATTTAATTATCAGTAAATTAAATTATTTATCGGGCATTCGATATCTTAAACATGGGGAGATGGACAACTCATAATAGGTGGAGCCCATATGAAAATATGGGGGTTGGTGAGGAAGTTCAATGGGATCCTTTAGTGGAATGGATCTCCATTAATGGATCGGGTTTGGATCCATTAGTGGGCCAAGAACCAACTCCTCCTCATGGTTCCTATCTTAGCCCTATAAATACCCCATAGGAGTCATGATACAAGGTTTAATGAAATAATCACAATTAATTGGAAATTATCCCAATTATCAAACCGTAAAAACCTTCCTCTCTTTCTCCTTCTCTCCCAAGGTTGGCCGGCGACATAGTAGAAGAAGAAGGAGGTCTCTTCTTCTCCTTTCTTCTTCTTCTCTCCATCTGAAGCTTGGTAGTAGGAAGAGGGAGGACCACTCCTGTTCTTCTGGCCAAAGCGAGTTCCGGTGGGAGGAGACCTTGTCGGCGGTGGCAACAACACCACCAAAGGGTTGCGACGCCAAAACCCTACAACCAGGGGTTCCGGTGGTAATCTGTGGAGGAACCACCCTTCTCCTCTTGTCCTTGGATCGGTAGGCAGCTGCAGGAGGGCAGAGAGGCGGGTGGTGTCGAGAGAGGAAGACCTTCTTCCTTGGTTAGGCCGACGACAGCTTGCCTTGTGCAAAGTTGGCCGGCGCATGTAGGAAGAAGGAAGGAGGAGCTGGCATCTGTTGGGATCTCCCGGCACTAAAACACAAAACGCAGTGGAAACAAGATCCCTAGAGCTATCCATGTGAAAAAAACTCGTACAATGTTCATCTATCTAATAGATCTATCTAAAGTGTATACCTTTGGAGTGTGCCCATTCACTTATCCCGCTCGTCCAAGATGCGTCAGATCTCTTGCACGTTCAAGTATCCGTGCCTCTATTCGTATCCACACGGACATGATCTCTCAACTTCGGGATGAACTACCTTAGTTGTGCTAGCAACTGGAGGTAGTTCACAAGACCACCAAGAACCCAACAAGGGTTTCGACCAAGGTGGGAGAAGAAGAAGAAGAGAGGAAGGGAAGAAGGGGAAAACACATACTTATCATTCAAAATGACTAGACCCTCTTTTATACTCATCCCATGAATATGAAGAGTCTTTTGTCTCTTTGACTTCCCTTCATTAAAGCCAATAAAGAGCACATCATTTCATGTGACTCTTCACCTTCTCTTCATCCAATGAACAGAGACTTTTCTCTTTCCTTCATTAAACATTTTAATGAATTTCTCCTGCAATTCCGACCGGGCCTCTCGGGCTCCCGACCAAGTCTCCCGAGCAAGTCCCCGAGCTCTCGATCAACTGAGCAAGTTGCCGAGCTCCCGATCCAGTCCGCCAACCAAGTCCCCGAGCTCCCGACCAAGTCTCTCGAGTTCCCAACTCGGGCTCCTGACCTAGTCTTCCGAGTTCCCAACTCGGGCTCCCGACCTAGTCTCCCGAGTTCCCAACTCGAGCTCCCGACCCGAGTCTCTCGAGCTCCTGTCCCGAGCTCCCGAACTCCCGAACTCCCGAAGTATCATGTCCTTAGTGTATGACCCAATAGGTTCTCGTAACGTTGGCAATGCACCTAAACACTTTAGACACAAAAGTAATGAGCGGCATCTAGCTATGCATCATTGCTACCCAAGTAACAAGAAAAGTTAAGATCCGACTAAACCTCCATGACTATGATAATGTATGACCTTGTCCTTCTATCCTTGATATCTAGATTGACCAATGAGGCATAAACCATGTCATCCTCGATCAATCTATGTGTTTCTTGATCTCTGAGTAGACTCGCACAAACAAATGAGCTCAATATCTCATATTGACTCATTTGAGCATGATCATGCATTTTGGTAGTCCTACTCGATCAAGGGGCCTACAGATATCACTCCCGTCATATGGGAGGGATAGATCTCATCTACATCACTCACATCCCTCCGCATAATTCATTACATACCCAGTGATCGCCTTTATAGTCCATCCTGTTACGGGTGACGTTTGACGATACCAAAGTACATAACTCCTTATGTAGGGAATCGTAGTGACTTCAGGTCTAAAGACTATTCATACTAATAGTCACATGAGAAAGTTTATGACACTCATATGACAATCTATGAAACTTTCTCATGGTGGGTCAATTCAGTACACATTCTCTAATGTATACCCATGTGTCAACTTGATATCATGTGTCCATGACTTGTGAGCTCAAGTCATCAATTGACCTACATGCTAGTCTCCATGCATTAATATTATCCCTGAATATTAATGCTTGACTAGGAATAATTTAGTGTAGTGTTCTCTACATTATCTCACTATCGATTCAACCAATCGATATAATGTAGATAAGAACCTACTACACAAGGTCATTATTATATTTAGTTATTTGGCACAAATAATAAAGTAAGTATAATAACCAATCATGCCTTTATTAATGATAGAATATGATACAAAAAGTCCTAGTCAATCATCACATAATTGGCTCTAGGGCTCCTACTAACACCATCTCCTTGCGTGCTTGTGGCTGCGGGATAGGAGGTGGAGGAGGCCGGATAGGGTGGTTGTGAGGGAGAAGTGTTCTCCTTCCTCAACATATTCTTCTTCTTCCTTAAAGGGTGGCCGACGACATTGAAACCCTAGGTCTAGGATTTCCTCTTGGTTAGCACAATGAAAGGAAGAGATAAGAAGAGGGATTAATTGGCAAGCCTTGGTGACTCCACATCATGATAGATCATTGCCCACACAACATGCAGGAGGGGAGGGTCATAAGGTAGAAGACTGCGAGGTAAACGACGAGATATAACTCTCCCGAGCTCCGTTTTACTTTTGCTATGTTACTTGTTGTCATTGCATGTAGATAATTAATTATCATAGATTAATTATTCATTAATTAATTTGATAATTAATTTTTGTCATGGACCCCGAATACAAATACAAAAATCGACGATCCATTCGTCGTCTTTTCCGCATTTAATTAATCCGGAAAGTTATAAGGCCTTAACCTTGGTTTTGGCTAAGTTGTAACTTGGATTAATTAACACGATGACGAGACGGTCGTTAGGGAGACGGGTCTCTATTCGGATTAAATTTTTAATCCGTAGACATAGAGAGGTCTCTCAGGTACGACCCCGTGGTTGTCTTGGAAACCGCCAAGCCATACCTACCCATCAATTGGTATCAGAGCTGTGTTTTCGATTTTGTGTGTTTAGGATTCGGTTATTTTTCTACACATTATCATGTACTTTATTTTTCTGGATAATTTTTGGATGTGCATAGGCTAACTCTTTGTGGTAGGCACTAGATTTCAACTATTATGGCATAAATATGTGATGTATTTGATTGATTGTGTGTGATGTAAATTAATAGAATCCTCGGGGTTGACGAGGCTAGATAAGTTATTTAATTTTTGTAATTAAATATGACACTTGTTTAGCCAAAGCTTTTATTTATTTTTGATCTAGAATACATGTACACTCCTTTGTGGAGTATAGGATCAATGGATGTAAATAAGTAAGCTAGTCATCTCGGCTCGGGGATTCCTTTATGATGGCTTGCGCATGGAAAGGATGGAGTGGACGAGGTGACGACATGACTGGAAGTGCGTTGGAGACCAAGGCCATAATAGTTGGAAAAATCTAGGATTTTTTCATTGCACTATTATATTGGTTTATGTGCTTGTTGTGTGTGTGCATGTGAAAAACCTCAAACGTAAATAACTAAGTGGGAGAGGGACCCTAAGGGTCCGCGGCCTCCATTACAATCTAACAAGTGATGCGAACAAGCCCGCGGTTGGCTCTGAGTGCCTTCCTCCATAACGGATAGGCTTGTTCTACGGATCACTGGGTTAGAAAAGACTATAGAAAATTATTAAAGAGCGTGTGTACTTCCCCAACGGAAGACACATAATCGGAAATAATTTTCTTAGTGTCGTGTAATGGTAAACACTTAGATACAAATATTAGTATCCTCCCCAACGAAGTCACTGCTATTATTTGTAGGGCCGAAGAGGACCAACTATTGATTTTACTTGTCAAAAAGTTAGGTTGACAAGATAGTAAAATTAATGGGTAAAACCTCCTCTCACAAATGAAGAATTCGTATACGTCCACACTAACGTGGCATGCGAAATTCTCGGTGTTTTGAGGTGTTGGTAGATTTTGTAATAAATTGATTTGAGGAGTCAATTTATTTTTCAAAATCTAAAGTGTGTGATTATTGTGATTCTCAGGTGCTTTAAAATGGATCTAGACCCACTTGACCTAATTCAAAGAGAAAACCAAATAAATGCCCCTAATAATGATAAGGATTGGGAATTAAACATGGACTTTGTCTCTACTGCTGAGGAACCAAAGTGTGATCTTGCCGAGTTCTGTACCGAAAAGCCTAGCGAGATTAATACTGAAGAGGAGTTTGAATAATTTAGGAAATGGCTAGAAGCAGATGAGACGATTGAATGTCATCAAAATCAGGCTTCTTCCATTACCAGTGATAGAACATCCAAACTCGATGAACTCTTCGGTCAAAGTAATCGAGCCGCTAGGCAGAAGGTAATGAAGAACTTAACAACAACCATCTTAGTTGAGGGTATGCCCGTAAGGGAACATGTCCTCAATATGATGGCTTGGCTGAAGGAGATGGAAATCCTTGGAGCACAGATCGATGGCGATCTCATCCTCCATTCTCTACCAGTGAGTTTTGAGATGTTTCGCCTAAGCTACAATATGGACAAGCATTCATATTCGTGGGCAAAACTTCTGACAGAACTCGAGGCGGCAGAGACGTTTTCTCTTCAGAGTTCACAGACTTTTGTTGCTCATGAAGTTTCTACATCTAAACTGAAAGGAAAGAAGAAGAAGAAACGTTCTGGGGCAAAGAAAGTAGCAGGATTACAAGGATCTCGGGGATGCATGAAGAAGCTGAAAGGCAAGTGCTTTGTGTGCAAGCAGTCAGGACATTGGAAGACGGATTGCCCCCGTCGTCAGAGTAGTACCACAGGTATATTTTCTTCTTTTGTCATTGTAACATGTTTAGCGGTGATATCTACCGGTACATGGTGTGTAGATACGGATGCTACTAATCATGTCTACATTTTTGTGTAGGGGTTCTAGGAAATCTGACGACTAGCTGAGGAGTATATTATGGACTACATGGATAGGCTATGGAGATGACTTTTGCAGTGGAAGTTTATCTATTCATTTATGTCTTTAGCATAGGTTGATATAGTTTTGGTTTTATAGAAATTGTCTTTATGTACTTAAATTTTAGAAAGAACTTTATGTTCAGTTTCTGAAATAAGATATTCTATTGCTTTTATTTGTTAAAAGTGGAATAGAAAGATTATCTATTAAAGTACATAGATAGGCAATTAGCACATAAACCAAAAGCTCCCATGATGCAATTAGATAGCTTATCATCTTAACTAAAAGTAAGAGAAAGATTCCTTCCAAGAAGAACCAAACATATATTTTGGCTCTAAGACTTGGTCTTGTTAACCTATAGTGGGATTCAAAGGTTGTTAACCAATAAGCCCTTAGGTTCATTGGTAAAGGAAGACTTGTCTTCCTTAAGATCCTTGACTCCTACTAGGAAGGTAACAAAACCAAATAGGCTTGTTCTAAGCCTAGGGGCATAGAGCCAAAGATATATAGGAATTGGTTCATCCTGATAGGTATAGGTCTTAGTCTATCCAGAATAGAAGTACCCTTGTATACTTTATTTATTTTATAGACAATTATTCAAAGGATAAAGTACATTTACTTGGTGTACTGCAAGACTGAATACTTTGATGAGATCAAAGAGTTCAAGTCTGATGCAGAAGAAACATCAGAGTAAAAGTATTGTGACATTATGATTAGATCATAGTGGCAAGTTGATAGTTGTAGGACATACTTATCAGAGATTTGGAATTCGATTCCAATTCTTTCCACCTGGTGTGCCCCAACAGAACAGGTGCAACACATGGAAGGAAGAAGGTCTCTTAAGCTAATAGTTAAGAAGATGATAAGACACTCTGAGATTAGCCAGATTTGTTCAAAAGGACATGCCTTGGATACGACAGTATATATATGCTTGATTCTATCTAGGTCAGTAGTCTCTTAAAACCATAGAAATGTGGACTAAGCAAAGGCTTAGTCTAAGGCATGTTCAGATTATGAGTTGTTCAGCACATGTGCTGAGAGAAGACATTGATACGTTGGAATCTAGTGCATATATTCGTAAGGCTACCCTAAGGGAACAAAAAGGTGGTTTAATAGTCCTAAGGGTCAGAGGATATTCGTTGGAACGAATGTCTGATTCTTAGGAAAAGGACTATGAAATAAACCACAAACCCATGAGTATAAATTATTCTGAGTAAAATTAAATTGGCGACATTCTCATCTTAATACCAACTGTAAAAGAGGAAATATCACAAGGTACTGCACCTCGTGTCACTGATGATATACAAAGGGTACCTTGTCGCAGTGGGAGGGATGTTACTCAACCTAAAGGTCTCATGTTCTTGGAGAGTCTATGGACTAGGTCCTAAGTGAACATGAACCAGATCCCTAGACCTATGACAATGATCATCCGCATTGAAGAGATAACTCTAGTTATATGGATTTGTTCAAAGGACGGATGATATTGTGTATATAAAATGTGACAGAAACGAAGTGGTATTCTTGTACTATAGTAGATAATATTCTATTGGTTGGCAACAATGATGGAATATTGTCAGACCTAAGGGAACAAAAAGGTGGTTTAATAGTCCTAAGGGTCAGAGGATATTCAATGGAACGAATGTCTGATTCTTAGGAAAAGGACTATGAAATAAACCACAAACCCATAAGGATAAATTATTCTAAGTAAAATTAAATTGGGCGCATTCTTATCTTAATACCAATTGTACAAGAGGAAATATTACAAGGTACTGCACCTCGTGTCACTGAAGATATACAAAGGGTGCCTTGTTGCAGTGGGAGGGTTGTTACTCAACCTAAAGGTCTCATGTTCTTAGAGAGTCTATGGACTAGGTCCTAAGTGAACATGAACCGGATCCCTAGACCTATGACAAGGATCATCTGCTTTGAAGAGATAACTCCAGTTATATGGATTTGTTCAAAGGACGGATGATATTGTGTAATAAAATGTGATAGAAATGAAGTGGTATTCTTGTACTATACGTAGATAATATTCTATTAGTTGGCAACAATGATGGAATATTGTCAGACGTAAGGGTATGGTTGTCCACACAATTATGAAGGACTTAGGAGGAGTAAGACACATCCTTGGGGATCAAAGATCTAAGGGATCTATAAAAAAGGATGATATGCTTATCCCAAGTTTCATATAAAACATTGTCCTAGCTCGTTCTAGCATGGATACCTCCAAAAAAAAGTTTTGTACATTTTAGCTTTGAACCTACTCTATCTAAAGAGATATGTTTAGATTATCAAAGGTGATAGAGTAGAAAATGGCGGTTCCTCTAGCATCGGCTAAAGGAAGTCTCATGTATGGTAGAAACGAGCCGAGATATCTGTTTTGCCGTGGGCATAGGTAAAAGATATCGGAGTAACCCAGATCAAGAAAATTGGACTGCAATAAAAGCATGTATTAGTGCCTGAGAAGGACTAAGGATTATATGCTGGTTTACCGGAAAGAACAACTTCCTGTGGGTTATATGGATACATAATTCCAATATAGATAGGGGCAAATATAAGTTTTCCTCGGGGTTTGTATTTACTTTTAGGAGGTAGAACCATTGTATAGCAGAGTGTTGTGTAGTGGCTGTGTGATGGACCCTGTAAGATATGTATACTGAAAGACATGACTTTTATTATATGAACATCTATTATGAGAAGAGAATCACACTACACTAGGTGTTTGTTTATAATAGTACATACACGAAGTCTCATTGCTTAGCATTGTAGATAACATGGTGTGTCGTGTCACACGAAAGATCATGTTATCAGTGCCTTAGAATAAATAGAGGCTCACAACCTAGATGGAATTGGACAACCCATCGGGATGGTTGCAGTGTAGTCAGGTGTGGTTGGTCTTGACCATAGGACTACACTAGTGTGTTATGAGTACATTGAGCAGGACCAAAACCCGAGGTTATCCGATTTACACTGACTAGATAATTGGATAGGACCTCAGTTGTTATTATGGAGAACGATCCCTTAATCTCGAAATAATATTGGGCATATATTATTATTTATTATTTCTTTGATTTATCAAAGGGAAAGATCTATTGTGTTAGATCCATAAACTCGATAAGTTGGGAAATAATATTAATAATATAATGTGTCGATGATTATTGACGGAATCCGTGTCCTGGTGAGTCAGGATTATGATTCCCCCTTGATGAGCTCAAAAGGTTCATCGTGCCAAACCCTGCAGGTGGATTTGATCCGGCACGTTGATAAGGTTGAGTGGTACTAATCAAGGATCCAGAAGTTAATTAATTAAAATTGTCAGTAATTTAATTAATTAACGGGCATGCACGATCTTAAACACGGGGGGATGGATGACTCGTAATATGTGGAGCCCATATAAAAATATGGGGGTTGGTGAGGTAAATTCAATTAAGATCCTTTAGTGGAATGGATCTTAATTAATGGATCGGGTTTGGATCTATTAGCGGGCCAAGAACCAACTCCTCCTCTTTGTCCCTACCTTAGCCCTATAAATACCATATGAGATCAAGAAACCATGCGAATTAATCAATCCTAGAGCCAAGACCAAAAACCCTCACCTCTCCCTCTCCTTCTCTCTCTCTCTCTCTCCGCGGCGCAACAAAGAAGAAGAGGAAGTTCCTCGGTTCTTCCTTCCTCCTCCACCAAACTCCGGCTGAGGCTTACAGAAGCAAGGTAGAGGAATCCTCTACCTTGCGTGGTGCTCAAGGAGGTCAGAAGAGAGGCCGGCGGCCGGCTGCAGAAACGAGCCCAGATATCTGTTTTGCCGTGGGCATAGGTTAAAGATATCGGAGTAACCCAGATCAAGAAAATTGGACTGCAATAAAAGCATGTATTAGTGCCTGAGAAGGACTAAGGATTATATGCTGGTTTACTGGGAAGAACAACTTCCTGTGGGTTATATGGATACATAATTCCAATATAGATAGGGGCAAATATAAGTTTACCTCGGGGTTTGTATTTACTTTTAGGAGGTAGAACCATTGTATAGCAGAGTGTTGTATAGTGGCTGTGTGATGGACCCTATAAGATGTGTATACTGAAAGACATGACTTTTATTATATGAACATCTTTTTTGAGAAGAGAATCACACTACACTAGGTGTTTGTTTATAATAGTACATACACGAAGTCCCATTGCTTAGCATTGTAGATAACATGGTGTGGGTGTCACACGAAAGATCATGTTATCAGTGCCTTACTTAGAATAAATAGAGGCTCAAAACCTAGATGGAATTGGACAACCCATCGGGATGGTTGCAGTGTAGTCAGGTGTGGTTGGTCTTGACCATAGGACTACACTAGTGTGCTATGAGTACATTGAATAGGACCAAAACCCGAGGTTATCCGATTTACACTGACTAGATAATTGGATAGGACCTCAGTTGTTATTATGGAGGACGATCCCTTAATCCCGAAATAATATTGGGCATATATTATTATTTATTATTTCTTTGATTTATCAAAGGGAAAGATCTATTGTGTTAGATCGACAGACTCGATAAGTTGGGAAATAATATTAATAATATAATGTGTCGATGATTATTGACGGAATCTGTGTCTTGGTGAGTCAGGATGATGATGCCCCCTTGATGAGCTCAAAAGGTTCATCGTGCCAAACCCTGCAGGTGGATTTGATCCGGTACGTTGATAAGGTTGAGTGGTACTAATCAAGGATCCAGAAGTTAATTAATTTAAATTGTCAGTAATTTAATTAATTAACGGGCATGCACGATCTTAAACATGGGGGGATGGATGACTCGTAATATGTGGAGCCCATATAAAAATATGGGGGTTGGTGTGGTAAATTCAATTAAGATCCTTTAGTGGAATGGATCTTAATTAATGGATCGGGTTTGGATCCATTAGCGGGCCAAGAACCAACTCCTCCTCTTGGTCCCTGACTTAGCCCTATAAATACCCTATGATATCAAGAAACCATGCGTATTAATCAATCCTAGAGCCAAGACCAAAAACCCTCACCTCTCCCTCTCCTTCTCTCTCTCTCTCCGCGGCGCTACAAAGATGAAGAGGATGTTCCTCGGTTCTTCCTTCCTCCTCCACCAAACTCCGGCTGAGGCTTACAGAAGCAAGGTAGAGGAATCCTCTACCTTGCGTGGTGCTCAAGGAGGTCGGAAGAGAGGCCGGCGGCCGGCTGCAGAAACGAGCCCAGATATCTGTTTTGCCGTGGGCATAGGTAAAAGATATCGGAGTAACCCAGATCAAGAAAATTGGACTGCAATAAAAGCATGTATTAGTGCCTGAGAAGGACTAAGGATTATATGCTGGTTTATCGGGAAGAACAACTTCCTGTGGGTTATATGGATACATAATTCCAATATAGATAGGGGCAAATATATGTTTTACTCGGGGTTTGTATTTACTTTTAGGAGGTAGAACCATTGTATAGCAGAGTGTTGTGTAGTGGCTGTGTGATGGACCCTGTAAGATGTGTATACTGAAAGGCATGACTTTTATTATATGAACATCTTTTTTGAGAAGAGAATCATACTACACTAGGTGTTTGTTTATTATAGTACATACACGAAGTCCCATTGCTTAGCATTGTAGATAACATGGTGTGGGTGTCACACGAAAGATCATGTTATCAGTGCCTTACTTAGAATAAATAGAGGCTCAAAACCTAGATGGAATTGGACAACCCATCGGGATGGTTGCAGTGTAGTCAGGTGTGGTTGGTCTTGACCATAGGACTACACTAGTGTGCTATGAGTATATTGAATAGGACCAAAACCCGAGGTTATCCGATTTACACAGACTAGATAATTGGTTAGGACCTCAGTTGTTATTATGGAGGACGATCCCTTAATCCCGAAATAATATTGGGCATATATTATTATTTATTATTTCTTTGATTTATTAAAGGGAAAGATCTATTGTGTTAGATCGACAGACTCGATAAGTTGGGAAATAATATTAATAATATAATGTGTCGATGATTATTGACGGAATCCATGTCTTGGTGAGTCAGGACGATGATGCCCCCATGATGAGCTAAAAAGGTTCATCGTGCCAAACCCTACAAGTGGATTTGATCCGACACGTTGATAAGGTTGAGTGGTAATAATCAAGGATTCGGAAGTTAATTAATTTAAATTGTCAGTAATTTAATTAATTAACGGGCATGCATGATCTTAAACATGGGGGGATGGATGACTCGTAATATGTGGAGCCCATATAAAAATATGGGGGTTGGTGAGGTAAATTCAATTAAGATCCTTTAGTGGAATGGATCTTAATTAATGGATCGGGTTTGGATCCATTAGTGGGCCAAGAACCAACTCCTCCTCTTGGTCCCTGCCTTAGCCCTATAAATACCCTATGAGATCAAGAAACCATGCGAATTAATCAATCCTAGAGGCAAGACCAAAAACCCTCACCTCTCCCTCTCCTTCTCTCTCTCTCAGTGGCGCAACAAAGAAGAAGAGGAAGTTCCTCGGTTCTTCTTTCCTCCTTCACCAAACTCCGGCTGAGGCTTACAGAAGTAAGGTAGAGGAATCCTCTACCTTGCGTGGTGCTCAAGGAGGTCAGAAGAGAGGCCAGCGGCCGGCTGTAGAAACGAGCCGAGATATCTGTTTTGCCATGGGCATAGGTAAAAGATATCGGAGTAACCCAGATCAAGAAAATTGGACTGCAATAAAAGCATGTATTAGTGCCTGAGAAGAACTAAGGATTATATGCTGGTTTACCGGGAAGAACAACTTCCTGTGGGTTATATGAATACATAATTCCAATATAGATAGGGGCAAATATAAGTTTTCCTAGGGGTTTGTATTTACTTTTAGGAGGTAGAACCATTGTATAGCAGAGTGTTGTGTAGTGGCTGTGTGATGGACCCTGTAAGATGTGTATATTGAAAGACATGACTTTTATTATATGATCATCTTTTTTGAGTAGAGAATCACACTACACTAGGTGTTTGTTTATAATAGTACATACACGAAATCCCATTACTTAGCATTGTAGATAACATGATGTGTGGTGTCACACAGAAGATCATGTTATCAGTGCCTTATATACCATAAATAGAGGCTCACAACCTAGATGGAATTGGACAACACATCGAGATGGTTGTATTGTAGTCAGGTGTGGTTGATCTTGACCATAGGACTACACTAGCGTGCTATGAGTACATTGAGCAGGATCGAAACCCGAGGTTATCCAATTTGTACTGACTAGATAATTGGATAGGACCTCAGTTGTTATTATGGAGGACGATCCCTTAATCCCGAAATAATATTGGGCATATATTATTATTTATTATTTATTTGATTTATCAAAGGGCAAGATCTATTCTGTTAGATCGTCAGACCCGATAAGTTGGGAAATAATATTAATAATATGATGTGTCGATGATTATTGACGGAATCTGTGTCTTGGTGAGTTAGATGATGATGCCCCCTTGATGAGCTCAAAAGGTTCATCGTGCCAAACCCTGTAGGTTGATTTGTTCCGGGACGTTGATATGGTTGAGTGGTACTAATCAAGGATCCAGAAGTTAATTAATTTAAATTGTCAGTAATTTAATTAATTAATGGGCATGCGCGATCTTAAACACGGGGGGATGGACGACTCATAATATGTGGAGCCCATATGAAAATATGGGGGTTGGTGAGGTATGTTCAATTATGATCTTTTAGTGGAATGAATCTTGATTAATGGATCGGGTTTGGATCCATTAGCGGGCCAAGAACCAACTCCTCCTCTTGGTCCCTGCCTTAGCCCTATAAATACCGTATGAGATCAAGTAACAATGCGAATTAATCAATCCTAGAGCCAAGACCAAAAACCCTCACCTATCCCTCTCCTTCTCTCTCTCTCGGCGGCGCAACAAAGAAGAAGAGGAAGTTCCTCGGTTCTTCTTCCCTCCTCCACTAAACTCCCGCTGAGGCTTATAGAAGCAAGGTAGAGGAGTCCTCTACCTTGCGTGGTTCTCAGGGAGGTCGGAAGAGGGGCCGACGGCCGGTTGCAGGCGGTGCAACCTAGGGTTGCGTCGGCGCCTCAAGCAAGAGGAAGAAGGGGTCGCGCGGGTGTTTGTGGTTGAGAAGAAGGTTGTTTCTTTCCTTCTTCTTCTTCTTCATCTTCCTATCAAGGTGTACTTCTGATCCGGAGGGTTTGGAGCCGGCTCCGGTGGACGGCGGCGGAAAGGGAAGGGAAGAGGCGCCAGCGGCGCAAACCCAGCCTAGGGTTTTCGGCTGGTTGAAGAAGTGGATAGATTGGAGCTCTTGGTGATCTCGGATCTCAGTAGATCATCGCCCACATGACGTCCGCAAAGGGAGGGACATAAGGTAGAAGGCCACGAGGTGATCGAAAAGGTATAACCTTCCATACGCTCCTTTATATTTCCTTTTGTCATGTATGTGTCATGTTAATATGTCTCGTCATTTTATGTGTTAGAATTTATTGTTTTGCTTGCAAAATATATTTAATAAATTCTTAACTGAACCCCGACCATAAACACAAAATCCGGCGATCAACTCGTCGCCTTTTCGGCGGTTGAACAATCGAGCAAATCACAAGGCCAATTTTGGTAATTGGCTAAGTTGCAATTTGGGTCGTTCGATACGGCACGAGATGGTCGATGGGAAACTACTCTCTATTCGGATTAAATTTTTAATCCGTAGGCATAGAGAGGTCTCTCGGATCGACTAGGTATTTGCTAGGGAAACTCGCCAAGCCATACCCAACAATTGGTATCAGAGCTAAAGTTTCTGGCTTTGTGTGTTTAGGATTGGTTAATTGTGCAATTTTTTAATACACTTTTATTTTGATGATGCGTGGATGTGTGTAGGCTAACTTTGTGTTGCAGGCACGAGTGATAACCACTATTTTGTTGATTATTTTTGGCTCTAAAATCCATGTTTGATCCACATTTTATATGCTTAAGTTTGCAATTGTATTAGGTTTCATGTAATTCCTTTATTTTGGATTTTAATTCTAATCTTTGTATATTTGGGATATTTTTGGCACTAAATTTGAATATCATTTTGTAGGCTTCAAATGATCATGAACCTAGATCAAATTGGGTCAGACTTGAGTCAGCATTGGATCCAGATCAAAGGGATCAAGCATTGGATTAATAGGAGCCGTCCATTCCAGGAAACGGCTAGATCTGAGCCATCGGTCAACTTCTGGTCAATCTGAGTTCAAGATAGAATCAATCATGACCATAGATCAAGATCTGCAAATTTCAGACAAATCAAAAGTGATCTGACCGTTGGATCAAACTCAAGTTGTTCTAGACCAGCCATTCAAGAAAAGGGAAGATCTGGACCATCCACCACTAATCTGGTTAATCCAAGCTGGGGACAGGTAGATCAGGACTATTGATTGGGATCTATGGAGTTTGGTTCAGATCTGAAGAGATTTGACCGTTGGATGAAGCTAAATTGATCTCAGTCGTTTGTTGCTTCCATCATCATGTGGCTCAACCCAAGGCTAGACTGAACCAAGTGCTGGACTGAGCTGTGGTTAAACCCAAGGCTTGAGTTGATTTGGCTGAACCCACGCGCAGAAGAGGATTGGGGTTTTCTCGGCTTCGACACACAGATCGACTTCATCTTCTCCAAAAAGGGGATCGGGGAGAGGCGACTGAGACGAGGGGTTCCCGTCTCAACTCATCTCCTCACCTTCACCGCCGGCGGCTCTCCTCCACCTTCATCGCCGCCGGCCGGTAGCTATCTCCACCTCTTCTCTTTCGGGTTCGAAGAGAAGAGAGCGAGGGTCTCTCTTTCGGGTTCGAAGAGGGCTCTTCTCCATCTCCACCGCATGCCATCACACAGCTAGGGTTTCGGGTTCGAGCCCTAGTCGTCCTTCACCGTAGCTTCCTCTCGGGTTGAGGGAAGCGATCATCCAATTCTTCACAGCAATTCAAAGATGACAGCCAATTCTTCATAGTTCTTCATCAGATTAGGTTTTCCTTCATAACAGTTTACAATTCAGAAGTTCACCCTTCATAGCAGGCAGTAGCTCTTCAGCAGTTGTTTTCCAGCAGATTTTCACAGTTTCCTTCCATTATTCAGCAGCAACACATCTGTTTCCTCTTCACAGTTCTTCATCACAATTGCAATTCCAGTTTCATCAGATTAGATCCGGTAGCTTATTCAATTCCAACAATTCTTCTACTTCACAGCATTTCCAGTAGATCTTCTTCACAGAAATTCCTTCATTTCCAGCACAGTTCTTTCACAGTTTTTTTTCCTTCACAGCAGCTTGTTTCACAGCCGGCAGCCATTGCTTCACAGCCGCGTTTGATCCTTCATCAGGCAGTAGCTCAATTATCGTATTTGGTGGTTTAATTGCGTTGTTAGTTGAAGATTGATCTTATTTGATGAATGTTATGTGTTAGATGTTGAATATTTGTAGTTGATGGAACTTTCCCATATCAATTGGCACGTACTCGAAGCCATTTAAAACATGTCTGTCATGTGTTCGATTAAATGCTTCTTAGAACAGTTAATTTCAATTGTGATGTTTCTTAGTTGATTAACTCTAGTTTTGTGTTTCTCTTCCTATTGCTTTAAGTTTCATGTCTTCATTTAAATGCAATTAAGTTAGATCAGACTAGATTTCTTTAATGCTGTAGGTTTTGTTCCATGTTTAGTTTTGTTGATGCTTAATTTCTAGTTGTTCTTTTCTTTACCGTAATTGTAGTCGGGTTAAATTAGATTTCATTACCTGCACTGTCTTTCCTTAATTAGACTAGATTTCATATCTGCTTTGCTATGTCTTTTCATAGTCTTAAAGTTCAAATCCAAACCCCAGTTTGATATCAAAAATCTAAAAGCAATAAAATACGACCCTGAGATTTATCATGTACCAACTACATTCGTTGGGAGACGACTCGAGTTACTCTATGCTACATTAGTATAGAGGAGTTCGATACTTTGATTGTATTTGGTACTCACGGTGCGACACGCGTGGTCATCAAATTTGGCGTCGTTGCCGGGGAATGTAGTGGTGCTTGATAATTATATGTTTTGATTCTATTTTTGATTGCTTTATCTTTTGTATACGGTTGTTGCTATTTTACTTATTTTGTGACAGGACTGCAGATTCAAAATGTTTTCAAATGCTTATTCATCTCCTCACCAGCAGCCGTGTCAACAATTTCAGCAGCCCTATTCAGATTTGCAGCAGTACCATACTTTCAATCAGCCACCACAGCAGTTTCAACCACAATTTCAGAATTTTCAGCAAGGGTACAACCCAAATTTTCAACAAAATTTTCAGCAACCATTTAATCAACCACCAATTCAACAGTTTTAGTAGAATTTCTAAGATTTCCAACAACCATTCAATTATGGTCAGCAAGGTTTTCATTATTCATAGTTTTTGAATCAAGATTTCCAGTTTTCCAGCAACATCATCCTTGCTATTAACCCAATTTTCAGCAGTTTAATCAACCCATTCAACCATTTGAGCAGCCCCAACAACTCCAATTTCAGAACTCACAGCCTACTCTTGATTTTCAGCAAACTTATGTCACATTTCAAGATCAACAGGAGTTCCACACCAATCAAGGAGGCTTTGAGAATCCTAATGAGAGTGAGGCTCAACAACAGAGGATAGAAGAGATGTGTCAACAAATTTTACAACAACAAGAGCGTCAAGACATTGAAGGACGCCTTTGGAAATTGGTTAATCAAATGAATCAAATACTAGCCCAAAGATCAGGACAATTATCTTCTCAAGCCACTTTTAATTCTGCGGGGCATGGAGAGGATCCTCCTAGCATTAGCATGGATATTTCAGATGAAGTTGTTGAGGCAGAGTTTATCACTGATGATATTTCACTTGACATAGTAGGAGGAGATTTTAACTCAGATAAGGTTGAAGATGTAGTAGAGACAGAGGCATTGGAGGAGATGGATGGAAAAGCATGTGACAACCTTGAATTCAACACTGTAGCTTTACAGGACCCTTCTTATCTTTTATTTTGTGATGATATTGCTATTGATGGTCCTAATTTTTCTAATATGATTGTTGCAGATATTACTGAGGAAGCATGCATGGTGTAGGGGATTGCACAGCCCTAGGGACCACCATCATTGACTGAGACTTTAGAAGATTCAAAGGGTAAGTCAAAAAGTGTAGGGACTTACATAGTGGAAGCAAGAACCCAAGAATCACCTGTTCCAGTTGAGTGCCCACCAGAACTTGAGCCTGAGATGGAACCTGTTCTTGACCAGGAGGAAGCTATGGATACATCTACTCTTGTAGAACCTCCAGGTATTCTTCAGTGTACGCCCGCCTTTTTCCCACACCTTATGGTGTGGCGAGAGGCGGCGTTACGCTAAACATACATGTACATATAAAACATCTTAATGCAGCGAAATAATTTTTTCTTCTACACATGCTTTTAACCATGCAACTAATACATGAAATATCTATACATGCATAAACTTATCATCCCTGAACCTAGTGTCATTGGACTTAGCATATTAACAACATGCATGGCATCATGATATAACCATTTCATAGCTTATTCATAATCATCATAAGTAGCATAACCAAAACATAGCATAAGTAGCATTGAAACATAAGTAGCATAATCATCCATTAGGCATAACCACTAAAACATAGCATAGAATCTAAGGAGGCATTTCCAAAACCCAAGACATGCGATATGCATAAATAAAAGAATCCTTTGTCATGTCACTGCCACACACACACATGCTCTTGCCTCTCCTGCTGCTTCCCTTAATAACCTCTTGCTTGATCTGCGGTACGAGGAAAATAAGACTATAAGCACACAGGCTTAGTAAGACCCTTTCCTACTCACTAAAACCATACGTTACTTAAACATAAACATATCAAGCATCTGACATAACCTAATTCTGAACATAAAACGTAAGCATAGTCTTGGCGTAAATCATAAGCATATGAACAACTAATATAGCATGATTCTTAACATAAGCATAAACCTAAAACATACTTAGCATGACTTAATTCTTAGCATACATGAGCATACTTATCATGACATAATTCTTAACATACGTGAGCATACTTATCATGACATAATTCTTAACATACATGAGCATAATTATCATGACATAATTCTTAACATACGTGAGCATACTTATCATGACATAATTCTTAACATACATGAGCATACTTATCATGGCATAATTCTTAACATACATGAGCATGAAACATACTTATCATAAGCATAAGCATAAAACATACTTACCCTGGCGTGATGCATAACATGAATGAATGCATGAGTCAAATGCATTTACATAAGGATGCTTAATTTTAAAATCATACTTTTAAATACTTAAACATAAACATAACATCATTGGGGTCCCTGACTTGTACCACATACATACATCATAAGCGCGCATCCCTAAGTAGATACGAGGTAGCGAGCCCCGACCTACTAGGGTAGGAACAGCTACGGTAGTTCCAAACACTGGGGCGTTCTTAAGGTGCCCATCCCTGTTGGACAGTTGCGGTAGTCCCAGAACCGTGGATAACTTCGGTAGTCCAGAACCGGGGCGTTCTTAAGGTGCCCATCCCTTGGACCCTTACTTCGGTCCGGTATAAGCCCATTCATAAAGTAAAATAACTTTGTATGTTTCATCATTCATAGACATTCATGACATAAACATAATCTTGTTTCATGAAACCGAACTTAAGAGTAGGAACAGCTGCGGTAGTTCCAGAACCGTGGACAGCTACGGTAGTCCAGAACCGAGGCGTTCTTAAGGTGCCCATCCCTTAGCATGACATAAACATACTTACATTTCATCATTCATACTTAACATCATGATGCCTTAAAGGCATGAACATTCATCATCATTCCTTATCTTCATTCATGAGGTATGTCATGCTTACATCATTTTGTCTTAGGGTCATGGTTATCATTTTCGTTCATCATCTTCATTCTTAAACATGACATACGTACATATCATTCATAAAACATGGCATACATACATAACATTCATAAACATGGCTTACATACATATTGTTCATAAAACATGACATACATATATGTCATCCATAAAAGCATGACATACATACATATCATTCATAAAACATGACATACATACATATCCTTCATACACATACATCTATTATAAGCATTTAACCTTCTACATGCATCATTCTATTTAACATGACATACCCATACATTAATTACATATCATGATATATGATCTAAATATTCATGAGTAAAGCATATCATAGAACCTAACATACAAGGTCATGTTACATAATACATAAACTAAGATTTTAGTAATATAAAGATCCTTACATCGTGCTTAACTATGTACTTACATCATGGTAACTTATAAACATGTATCCTTGAGACCCTAGCCCAATTCAAACCCTAGTTTTGGGTCTTGGCTGAAAACCCTAAGGGACCATAAAGCCATAGAAAATTTACCTAGGTCATGATTAACATCTCTTACCTTACATATTATGCCATGGAAAACCACTTGAACCCTTGGTTGGATTTAACCCTAAGTCCTAGGCCCAAACCATGAGTTGGCCGAAACCCTAGAAGGGTAATAAGCCCATAGGAAAATTCATATAAATCACCATTATTACCCATAAGATATCATAAGAAACATACTAATCATGCTTGGAAAGGTTGGAGTTTACGCTAGCCCTTTAGCCTTGATGTGGCTGAAACCCTAGTGGGGTTCTAGGGTGCTACAAAAACTTCAAACATCATACTTTATTGTTTAACCTATCATGAGTAAACATTTGGAAACATAAGAGAGGTTTTTAACATGATTTTTAGCCCAAAACCTTGCTTGGCCGAAATCTTTACAAGCCCTAACCATGGATTTTTCAACATAGCATGCCAATAAAAACATAGATCATGATAAATAACTTGGAAGCTATCATACCACAGGTGAGGGGGTCTTACCTTCCCTTATCTTGGATTAAATCCTTGAATAAAGAAATAGAAAGAACCTTCTTGACTCCAAACTTCTCCTTAGCCCTTGTATCCTAGTAGAGAGCCTTGAGTCTTCAAGATGGAGTCCTTGGTGGAATTTTTCCTAAGGGGAGAGCCCTTGTGGTTTTCGGCTAGAGCAAGGAAGAAGAGGAAAGAATGACTTGGGAAGAAGAGAAGGGAAATTGTAACTCCCATGCCACCTTTATACCACATTAAGGAGGGCAAGTGAAGAGTCATGGTGTCTCTTCCCTTGATGACTCTTCATTTCCCCTAAGCCTTAACGAAAATCCACTTCATCCTCTACTAGCACTCCCTTGCTAGGTGAATTGGTTAGTACATGCATGGTGGTACCATAGGTCTAATGTTCAATCCTTGGTGTATGCACTTTATTTTTCTATTTTATTTTATTTTATTTTAATATTATTTTTGAAAATTCCCCAAAAATTCCCCCATGATCATGCTAATACTCCTAATTAAAACCTATTTATATTTATATTAAATTTCATCTAAAATCCACTAGTAACCATGGTCTTAGAAAAGCCCATTAGTACTTAGCTTCTCAATTAAAATGAGAAAATTATGGATAACTAGGCTAAGGTTCGTACTAGTATCTCTAAGCTCCTTCAAAAACTATTTAAATATGATCAATATTTTAAAGAAAATATTGAGGAGATTTTCTGGGTCGTTACATTCAGCACGATCAGGTAAGTATTCCTCTTATGTCTTTGGAAAAATTAATGGAGGTACCTCAAAATGATTTTATTGTTTGTGATACACTTATGGATACATCTTTTGTAAAATTTGATTGTGAGAAATTCATAGAGGCACCTAGTGTTGAATTTGTTGAATGTGAAGCATGTTGTGATACATCTCATGTAAATGTTGATTGTGAAAAATTCGTAGAGGTGTCTAAAACTGATTGTATTCATTGTGATGAATTTACTGACATATCTTCTGTAGAAATTGTTTGTGAAAAACCTGTAGAGGCACCTGAAATTGATTTTGTTGAATGTGGTGAATTACTTGATACATCATTTGTAGATATGGATTGCAGAAACTTTTTAGAAGTGCCTCAAATTGATGTTTTTTATTGTGATAAATCTCTTGCTATATCTTACGCTGATGTTGAGTGTGAAAAACTTATGGTGGTACCCGAGATTGATTTTATTGGCTGTGAAATATTTCTTGATATACCTTATGTAGAAACTGCTTGTGAAAATTCGATAGAGGTACCTAAAGTTGATTTCATTGGATGTAATGCATTGCTTGATACATCCTTGGTGGGAAATAATTGTGAAAATTTCATTGAAGTATCCAAAATAAATTTCATTGGTGGTGGTAAGTTTCTTGATATACCTTTTGTAACGACCCGGCCCATTTGGCGGCCCATTTGGCGGTCTCGACCGTCGACCGTCGACCGTGCCGTTACCAATACTAGGTCTTCCCACTCCTGGGCGTGGATTTTTACCTTCCCAGGATTCGAACCCTAGACCCAGGCTTAAATCTAGTTCTTTATGAATCCTGAACACCAATTGAGCTATAAACTAGGGAAGTGAAGAGACATGTCTCTTCATGAGAAAAGTATAAATAAGGGAAAGAGAAGTTGGAATAACTTCCTCTTCTTCTTCCCCTTCACCCTCACCACCGAAATTCCCTTCTCCCTTTTCATTTTCAAAACACCACCCTAGGGTTCCAACCCTAGGGAATTGGAAGGAGGAAGAAGTCTACAAGGGTCTTACCCTCTACTAGGGTCAAGGGTTCTATAGAAGTGCTAGGAAGGAGAACACTCACCTTCCTTCAACCAAGGGCACCTTAAGATTTTAGAGAAGGAGAAATTCAAGCGAAAGGATGTAAGTAATCCCCTCACCTGCATTACAATAGTTTCGAGTGCCTAAAATGGTTTAAACATAGGATGAAGCTCTTGATGTTTTCGGCCAAGAAGGTTTTTAGGGCTTGCGAGAGTTTAAACTACTCCTATACTTGCATATGTTTTTCCTCATGATGTGTGACTAAATAGATGATGATAATATGATGTTTTCCTTGTCCTTAAGCCCCCAAAAACCCGGAGTAGGCTTGCTGGAATTTTCGGTCAAGGACCTCTTTTAGGGCTTAGAGAGGTTTAAACTCCTAGTATGCTTGATAATGACCCTTCCTATGATATGTAAGATGATATATGATGTAAATATGGTTTATTCATGGTTTTAACATTCTTGGAAACTAAGGTATGTATGCTGAAATTTTCTGTAAAGAATGATAAGTAGGACTTAAGAAGGGGTAACAACCCCAACATGCCTTCTAATGTCTCCCCTATGATGCCTACCTTAATGTATGATGTTAGTGTAATGTTTTTCATGGTTTATCATGCTCTAAACATAGAGTTTATATGCTGGAATTTTCTAATTAAATAAGAATGTGGGCTAAGGGGGAAGCTACAACCCCAATTAGGCACGCCAAGGATACTCATGATATGCTATGAGTAGTATAGGTGATAACATGTCTTCTCCCATGCTTTTTCATGCTCTAAGAATCATGATGTACATGTCTATGTTTAAGCTCTTTAAGCACCCTTATGTTAAGCATGGCTTATGTATGATGAAATGCCTAAGAGATGCTTCCCTGTAAGTCGGGACTAAGAGCACTCTTCATGATAAGATAAGAGGCATGTCATGCTTATGATATGACAATGATGTGATAGGTTATGATGATATGCTTATGATATGATAAGAATGTGCTATGCAACCCCTAGGTCGACGGACTATGAACGGACCTAGTAAGAAACAAGAATATGCTATGCTTATGATATGATAAAATCCATGTATGCTATTTTACTTTGTATGGCTTGTACCGGATCCTAGCAAGGTCCACGGGTGGGCTCCGGATGCAGCCCCTAGGTCGACAGACTATGAACGGACCTAGTAAGGGGATGGGCTCCCGAGAAGCCCCTAGGTCGACGGACTATGAACGGACCTAGTAAGGGAAGCCCCTAGGTCGACGGACTATGAACGGACCTAGTAAGGGGATGCCCCTAGGTCGACGGACTATGAACGGACCTAGTTTCCCTAGTAGGTTAGTGACTAGCTACCTCGGCCTATTAGGGATGCGCGCATTATGTATGTATGTAAGAGGTACAAGCCGGGATCCCCCAATGATGATGGATGTATGTTTAAGTACCTATATGTATGATTTTAAGAAAAGCATATTCATGAGCTCATCCTATGCATGTTTTCAAAAGAGCATCTTGCATTTGCATTTCTTGTCATGACTATATGACTATTATGCTATAAAGGTGAATTATGTTAAGTTCAAGTATGCTTCTTATGATAAGTACATATGCTCCCTTATGCTATGTTAAGTTAAGTGTTTTAATGCTATGCACTATTATGACATGATGTTTTCTCTACTTGATGGAACGTATGATTTTGTGAGTAGGAAAGGATCTTACTAAGCTATATGCTTATAGTTTCCATGTTTCCCTTGTATTTTTTATTGTAACGACCCGACCCATTTGGCGGCCCATTTGGCGGTCTCGACCGTCGACCGTCGACCGTGCCGTTACCAATACTAGGTCTTCCCACTCCTGGGCGTGGATTTTTGCCTTCCCAGGATTCGAACTCTAGACCCAGGCTTAAATCTAGTTCTTTGTGAATCCTGAATACCAATTGAGCGGGTCGTTACACCTTTGGTGGATATTAATTATGAAAAATTCATTGAGGTGCCAAAAATTAATTTTATTGGATGTGCTGCATTTTTGGATTCTTTTTATATAGAGATTGATGGTATTACACTTCTTTCTTACCCTGCACACTTGAGAGAGGTATTACATGGTTTTGCAGGGTCCCGAAGACTTCTGGAGTGGGTGCTCCATCTGAATAGACTCTAACCTCCTGGAAGGACTTCTAAAAAACATCAAGAGGGAGGAGTTGCTCTTATTTCAACTAGTAGCACCTCACCTCTTAAGGGGGTTCTGAACCTTAATCGTCTCCGACCATCGGAAGATGCTTGTGCAAAATTAATAAGGGAGAAATCTGTCCACTACGAGATTGATCACATGAGGATAATTCTCCCAAGATGGATGCTACGTGCCCTTTACCCTATTTGAAGGGGAGTTATTTTCTTCTTACCCTCAAATTTCATTGTGAATATCATTTTCATGTTTTCAAGTAGTAATCTTTCTTTTCAAATGAGTTCTTGCTAATAAATGCTAGAATAGAGTAGAATGCATAAGAGCCAATGTAGATACTCATGTTAGTCTTTTTGGCATTTTATTTCTTGCGTGACTAGGAATAAATGTATTCGTCTAGATTTTCTTATATCATTTTAGAGTCTCTTGAAAGCAAATTAAATTTGGTTGTTAAAACTTAAGATTTGAGTCATTGGATGAAAAATCTTGGTTGCTTGAGTACTTCTTAATATTGGATTCTAAATTGATGAATTGAGATGAATTCTTTTTACCTAGTGAGGAATTGGCCAAATTTTTGTGATACACACATGTGATTGTACTCTAGAACTTGCTTAGGTTCTTTCAAAGCTATATTCTATGATTGGATCATATTTATAGAGGTAAATCACTTTGTTTCTTTTCTTATATCGTTTTTGCAATTTCCTTGTTGATACACTCTTATTCCATATTTCCTTTCCCTCTTTTTCATGTTCATAATAATATTTTGCATGGACTTGGATACCTTAATGTTTCTTAATGTTAGTTTGCCCGAGACGGACAAAAGTTTAAGTGTGGGGGAGGATGCAAGCATACTATCATTAGAAGCAAAAATGCGCCAAGTGGGTTACAAGAGCTAAAATTGTACAAGTGGAGCATTTAGTTCCCTACTATCATTAGAAGCTCCAAGTGGTGAAGTTATGAAATCGAATTGTAAAAAAAAAAGTGTGAGCTGTTTAAAAAAAACAGCTGAAAAAAAAATTGGCACACTGAATTTTCGCATGTACTTCAATTCCTACTCCACCACAACCATGATACATGCAGGATAACTCAAAAGAAATGGGCAAAGTGCATTGAGATACATTTTTGAGTGTCCAAGTCTTTCACTTTCTAAACTTTTTCTATATTTTCTTATCATGCTATATTTCTTCTCCATGTTTCCTTATCATATTATTTTCTTTGCTTTGCCATATCTTTTTGTCATATCATATTCTTTATTTTCTTTATCGTGAGTCATAAGTATCAAGTCTCTCAATTTTCTATCTCATCTCTATCATTGCATATATCTTCTTTAACTTGTTTGAATAAGCTTTTGTAGATGTGGATCCAAATCATGAATAATGGTGGAGAGTAGATAATAAGCAAGCCTATGGTAGTGCAAGAACCATGGTTGTGTTGGAGAGAGCTCCACTTTTCATCAAAAATGTAAAACTTAGGAAGAGAGCCACTTTAGAACTTCCCTTGCAAGGATTTTGTAAAATTCATCTCAATGAGTCATGATGGATGAAGTATGCTAAGTTGTTGATTTAAGGACAAGTCTCTAGTCTATTGATCTTAGATTTTTGAGAATTGACATCATTAGGTAATTTTCTTTCAATTGCTTCTAATTATGATTGAGAATAATCTAGGGGTATACATCCTTAGTTTACTAGTTGGCTTGTGCGAGACGCCCAAGAGTAAGTGTGGGGGAGTTTGATAACCACTATTTTGTTGATTATTTTTGGCTCTAAAATCCATGTTTGATCCACATTTTATATGCTTAAGTTTGCAATTGTATTAGGTTTCATGTAATTCCTTTATTTTGGATTTTAATTCTAATCTTTGTATATTTGGGATATTTTTGGCACTAAATTTGAATATCATTTTGTAGGCTTCAAATGATCATGAATCTAGATCAAATCGGGTCAGACTTGAGTCAGCATTTGATCCAGATCAAAGGGATCAAGCATTGGATTAATAGGAGCCGTACATTCCAGGAAACGGCTAGATTTGAGCCATCGGTCAACTTCTGGTCAATCTAAGTTCAAGATAGAATCAATCATGACCATAGATCAAGATCTAAAAATTTTAGCCAAATCAGAAGTGATCTGACCGTTGGATCAAACTCAAGTTGTTCTAGACCATCCATTCAAGAAAAGGGAAGATCTGGATCATCCACCACTGATCTGGTTAATCCGAGCTGGGGACAGGTAGATCAGGACTATTGATTGGGATCTATGGAGTTTGGTTCAGATCTAAAGAGATCTGACCGTTGGATGAAGCTAAATTGATCTCAGCCGTCTGTTGCTTCCATCATCATGTGGCTCAACCCAAGGCTAGACTGAACCAAGTGCTGGACTGAGCTGTGGTTGAACCCAAGGCTTGAGTTGATTTGGCTGAACCCACGTGCAGAAGAGGATTGGGGTTTTCTCGGCTTCGACACACAGATCGACTTCATCTTCTCCAAAAAGGGGATTGGGGAGAGGCAATTGAGACGAGGAGTTCCCGTCTCAACTCATCTCCTCCACCTTCACCGCCAGCGGCTCTCCTCCACCTTCATCGCCGCCGGCCGGTAGTTATCTCCACCTCTTCTCTTTCAGGTTCGAAGAGAAGAGAGCGAGGGTCTCTCTTTCGGGTTCGAAGAGGGCTCTTCTCCATCTCCACTGCACGCCATCACACAGCTAGGGTTTCGGGTTCGAGCCCTAGTCGACCTTCACCGCAGCTTCCTCTCGGGTTGAGGGAAGCGATCATCCAATTCTTCACAGCAATTCAAAGCCGACAGCCAATTCTTCACAGTTCTTCATCAGATTGGGTTTCCTTCACAGCAGTTTACAATTCAGCAGTTCACCCTTCATAGCAGCTCTTCAGCAGTTGTTTTCCAGCAGATTTTCACAGTTTCCTTCCATTATTCAGCAGCAAGACATATGTTTCCTCTTCATAGTTCTTCTTCACAATTGCAATTCCAGTTTCATCAGATTAGATCCGACAGCTTATTCAATTCCAGCAATTCTTCTACTTCACAGCATTCCAGTATATCTTCTTCACAGAAATTCCTTCATTTCCAGCACAATTCTTTCACAGTTTTTTTTCCTTCACAGCATCTTGTTTCACAGTCGGCAGCCATTGCTTCATAGCCGCGTTTGATCCTTCATCAGGCAGTAGCTCAATTATCGGATTTGGTGGTTTAATTGCGTTGTTAGTTGAAGATTGATCTTATTTGATGAATGTTATGTGTTGGATGTTGAATATTTGTAGTTGATGGAACTTTCCCATATCAATTGGCACGTACTCGAAGCCATTTAAAACTTGTCTATCATGTGTTCGATTAAATGCTTCTTAGAACAGTTAATTTCAATTGTGATGTTTCTTAGTTGATTAACTCTAGTTTTGTGTTGCTCTTCCTATTGCTTTAAGTTTCATGTCTTCATTTAAATGCAATTAAGTTAGATCAGACTAGATTTCTTTAATGCTGTAGGTTTTGTTCCATGTTTAGTTTTGTTGATGCTTAATTTCTAGTTGTTCTTTTCTTTACCACAATTGTAGTCGGGTTAATTAGATTTCATTACCTGCACTGTCTTTCCTTAATTAGACTAGATTTCATATCTGCTTTGCTATGTCTTTTCGTAGTCTTAATGTTCAAATCCAAACCCCAGTTTGATATCAAAAATCCAAAGTAATAAAATACGACCCTGAGATTTATCATGTACCAACTACATTCGTTGGGAGACGACTCGAGTTGCTCTATGCTACATTAGTGTAGTGGAGTTCGATACTTTGATTGTATTTGATACTCGCGGTACGACACGCGTGGTCATCAACGTGATTCCAACTTCATGGCCAAAATATTATTTGTGTGAATGTCTGCAATTATTGAAATTAATTAATCCTCGGGGTTGACGAGGCTAGGTATTTAATTTTTTGTAATTAAATACGACACATGTTTACACGTGTTTTTATTTTACAGTTGATCTAGATTTCATGTACACTCCTTTGTGGAGTATAGGATCAATGATGTAAATAATTAACTCTTCATTTCGGCTCGGAGAACCCTTAAGGTAGCCTGCGCAGATGGAAGGGAGGAGTGGACGAAATGACAACACGACTGGAGGCACATGAAAGACCAAGGGGCCATGAAAGTTGGAAAATCTAGGATTTTTCATTATTTTCATTTTCATGTTGTTGGTTGTGTGCTTGGTTGTGTGGTAGTGCTAGAAAATTCCTCGAGATAAACTACTAAGTGGGAGAGGGACCTTAATGGTCCTACGACTTTCATTACAATTCGATAAGTGATGTGAACAAGTCTGCGCGTCGGCTCTGAGTGCCTTCCTCCCCATCGGATGGACTTGTTCTGTGGATCATTGGGTCGAAAAAGACTGTAGAAAATTATTGAAGAGTGTGTGAACTTCCCCATCGGAAGGCACATAATCAGAAATAATTTTCTTAGTGTCGTGTAATGGTGCATACTTAGATGCGAGTAATAGTATCCTCCCCATCGAAGTCACTGCTATTATTTTGCAGAGCCGAAGGAAACCAACTATTGATCTTACTTGTCAAAAAGTTAGGTTGACAAGATAGTAAGATCGATAGGTAAAACCTCCTCATACGAATGTAGGGATTTGTATACGTCCACACCATCGTGGCATGTGAATTTCTCGGTGTACAGGGGTGTTGGTGAAATTCAAAAATTAATTATTTTGAGGAATCAATTTATTTTTGATTTCTAATGTAGTGTATGTTGTGATTCTTAGATTTTTCATAATGGCTTTTACTCCACTAGCAACAATTCTTAAGGGCAATAAACTTACTGGTCGTAATTACATTGACTGGAAGAGGAACCTAGACATTGTCCTCACTGCTGAAGAGTACAAATTTGTACTCTTCGAAGAATGTCTGGAAAAGCCTAGAGAAGACTCTGGTGAAGAGTTGAGGGAGCGTTATAGGAAGTGGAAAAGGCAGATGAGATGGCGCGGTGTTACATTCTGGCATCGATGTCGAATATGCTGCAACATCAGCATCAGGCCATGCCCACTGCCAGTGACATGATGCTGAACCTCAAGGACCTCTTTGGGCACCAAGGTCTAGCTGCTAGGCAAAGTGCGATGAAGGGTCTGATGTCAACCACTATGGTTGAAGGGACACCCGTTAGGGAGCATGTCCTAAAGATGATGGCTCATCTCAAACATATTGAGGTACTGGGAGCTAAAATCAATGGGGAATCCCAGGTCGATATCATACTCCAGTCTCTACCTAAGAGTTTTGAGTAGTTCAACCTTAACTATAATATGAACAAGAAGAATTATACGTTGGGAGAACTGCTGGGAGAACTCCAGGCGGTAGAGGCACTCTTTCAGAAGAACTCACATGCCTTAGTAACTCAAAAGGTTTCTACTTCTGAGCCGAAAGGCATGAAGAAGAAGAAACGAGGAGGGTTCAAGAAGGCAGGAGCATCGCAAGGACCCCAGACTAGTGTGAAGAAGCCAAAGGGAAAGTGCTTCACATGCAAGCAAACTGGGCACTGGAAGGCGGACTGTCCTCGTCGTAAAAGCAAATGTATTTCTTCAGCCTTAGTCGTTGAAACATGCTTAGTGGTGCTATCTACCAGTACCTGGTCTGTAGATATAGGAGTCACTGACCATGTCTACAATACTCTGCAGGGGTTCCAGGAAACCCGACGGCTGGCGAATGAAGAAATCATGATCTACATGGGCAATGCTACAAGAGTAGCAGCAGTAGCAGTGGGAGTCTTTTATTTATCTTTTGAGAGAAATAAAGTGTTAGTTCTGAGAGATTGCCTTTATGTACCATCATTTAGAAAGAATTTAATTTTAGTTTCTAAGTTATTTAAGGATGGATATTCTGTTACTTTTGATAATAAAGTTGTTATTAAGAGAAATAGAGAGATTATCTGTTCGGGTACGTTGGTTTGCAATCTGTATACTCTAGAACCAAAACCTCCCACGATGCACACTGAAGTAAATAGCTCATCATCTAACTTAAATAAGAGAAAAGAGCCTTCTAAGATGAATCCGACATATCTTTGGCACCTTAGGCTTGGTCATATTAACCTTAGTAGGATTCAGAGGTTGATAGACGATGGGCCCTTGGGTTCATTGGTGGTGGAGGATCTCTCGACCTGTGAGTCTTGCTTGGAAGGGAAGATGACCATGAGGCCTTTCAAGGCTAAGCGGTATAGGGCAAAAGAGGTGTTAGAACTAATTCATTCTGATGTATGTGGCCCTATGTCAATCCAGGCAAGAGGAGGCTTTGAATATTTCGTCACTTTCATTGACGATTATTTAAGGTATGGGTACATTTACCTGATACGCCGCAAGTCTGAATGCTTTGATAAGTTCAAAGAATTCAAGGCTGATGTGGAGAAACATCGAGGTAAAAGTATCAAGTCACTGCGATCAGATCGTGGTGGCGAGTACCTCTCTGGGGAGTTTAGGAGCTACTTGTCAGAAGGTGGGATTTAGTCCCAGCTAACTGCACCCGACACACCCCAGCAGAACGGAGTTGTAGAAAGAAGGAATAGGATGCTTATGGAAATGGTTAGGTCAATGATGAGCTATTCAGACTAACCTGATTCATTCTGGGGATTATGATCCGAATTCTCTTATCTATTGCAGCTCATATGGATTATGAGGCATGACAGATGGATGTCAAGACAACCTTCCTTAACGGGAGTCTTGATGAGACCATCTACATGCAGCAACCAGAAGGTTTCATTGCCAAGGGAAAAGAGCATCTAGTGTGCAAGCTTAATCGATCCATTTATGGATTGAAGCAAGCTTCATGGTCTTAGAACATCCTCTTTGATGAAGTAATCCAGTCATATGGATTTACTCAAAGTTCGGATGAGTCATGTGTGTATAAAAGATGTGACGGAAATGTCATGGTGTTTCTTGTACTTTACGTAGATGACATTTTGTTAATTGGCAACAATGTCAAAGTGTTATCAGACGTAAGGGTCTGGCTGTCAAAGTAGTTTGATATGAAGGACTTAGGAGAAGTAGGACACATCCTTGGGATCAAGGTCATAAGGGATCACCAGAAAAGGATGTTGTGCTTATCCCAAGCATCATATGTTGACACAGTCTTATCTCGTTTTAGCATGGAAAACTCCAAGAAGGGTTTCTTACCCTTCAGGCATGGAGTTCCTCTATCCAAGGAGATGTGTTCGAAAACATCAAAGGAGATAGAGGAAATGAAGGCGGATCCTTATACTTCAGCGGTTGGAAGCCTCATGTATGCTATGTTGTGCACGAGACCTGATATCTGTTTTGCCGTGGGCATAGTTAGCAGATATCAGAGTAACCCTGGACAGGGACATTGGACTGCGGTAAAGCATATATTGAAATACCTGTGACGTACTAGGGATTATATGCTGGTTTACCGGGCAGACCAATTAGTCCCTATAGGTTATACGAACTCAGATTTCCAGTCAGATAGGGACAAAAGTAAGTCTATCTCAGGTTTTGTGTTTACTTTAAGAGGTGGAGCCATTTTCTGGAGGAGTGTCACGTAGAAGTGCGTGGCGGACTCCACCATGGAAGCTGAGTATGTGGCAGCCTCAGAGACAGCCAAGGAAGCTGTATGGCTCAGAAACTTCATCATGGACTTGGATATGATTCGTGGTTTGCCTAGAACTATCACAATCATTTGTGATAACACTGGTGCAGTTGCAAACTCGAAGGAATCACGAGCCTATATGGCGAGTAAGCACATAGATCGTAAGTACCACCTGATACAAGAAATCGTAAAGTGAGGAGAAGTGGTTGTCGCCAAGATTGCATTGGAGGACAACCTGGTAGATCCCTTCACTAATGCTCTTCCATCTAGAGCTTTTGACAAGCATGTGGATGTTGGATCGAAGAAAATGATAGAGGGGGGGGGGGTGAATATCGTTTTCAAATTTTCGGTCAGTTAAAGAATATGCGCAGCGGAAAGAAATAAAGTACACAAGAACACAGTCGATTTTTTACATGGTTCGGAGTCGCAGTCGGCTCCTACTCAAAGGCCTATGGTCTTTGACCATTTACATTGGGCAATTCTATATTCGGAATGATTTTTACAGATTGATAGTACAGATATAGAATTTGAAAAACTAAATCACAACACTTTCGTAAACTGAAACTTTACCGACGCCCGAGATGGATCAAATTCCGGAGCAGAGGGTCGTCGTCGACGCTGAAATCTCGAAATGGAACTTTGCCAGAGCGTAGCGTGTGATCGAAAGTGTTTGGAGCATTGGACAGAATGGATGTCGAAGCCTTGGGGGTGAGCCCCCTTTTATAGTGCTCATACGGGCGCCTGTGACGTTGTGGGCGCCTAACACGTGGCCTTCCTAGCGAGAATCCTTATCCGCGGGCTCGGTTAGCGCTTATCCACCCCCACTCGGGCGCATGAGCTGATGGGGGTGCCCGTGACCTCACGGGCGCTTGATCTTCCTTGGGCCAGTGGCTTCGCAGCTATGTTTTGGGTTTTGCCTTCACTCTTTAGCGCCCGTATCCTTACGGGCGCATTTCTCCATTCGGGTGCCTAGGCCCAGTGATGTACCTCACTTGTAAACGACCAATCCTTCGACCCTGCAACTCAGGTTAGTCCCAAAAACACAAGTATTAATTACAGCCGTAGTTGTCTTGGTTTTGACTTCGGGTCTCCCAAATGGAACCCTAGGTCGAATCGACGCCTACTGTTCCCTCGACGGGGAACGCGTCCTCACCTACTCCTCTCAGGAGAGTTTACCTTTTGCCAACTAGCTCCTCCAATTGAACTTTTGCTCAATCCACCTGACCAGGTCTTCGTGCCTAACTTCCGGTCAGGTCTTCTTGCCCAACTTCCGGTCAGGTCTTCGGTCCCAGCCCCTTGCCAGGACTTCATTCCCAGTCCTCGACCAGGACTTCATTGCCCGACTTCCGGTCAGGTCTTCTTGCCCAGTCCTTGACCAGGACTTCTTTGCCCAGCCCTTTGCCAGGACTTCTTCCTGCACACTCAGTGAACAGGTTAGATCACAATCACATGTTAACATCTGAACCCTTTGCCATTATCAAAACCCAGGTTTGGCTTAGGTGTTGCTTGCACCAACAATCTCCCCCTTTTTGATTTATGACAACACGGTTCAAAAAGTTAAGTTAATGAGACAAGTAAATAAACAAGTACGTAATTTCCTCCCCCTGGAAGAAATTCTCCCCCTGAGTTTTTCAATAATACGTGGGGTTTTTTGAAAACATTTCTAAGTCCTTGTCTATAATAAAAAGATTTTTCAGGTTTTCAACACATAGAAATTTTCAAAAGGGATTTTTAAGTTAGAAAATTTTTCAAAATATTCTTGAGTTGGGCACTTTAGAAAATTTTCCAAAACATTTAGTTTTTGCACTTAGAAAATTTTCCAAAGTAATTTTGAAGTTTTTAACACTTAGAAAATTTTCTAAAATAATTTTGAGGTTTTAATACTTAGAAAATTATTTAAAAAGAGTTTTAAATTAAGTATTTAGAAAATTTTCAAAAAGAATTTTGAATTAAGTACTTAGAAAATTTTGAAAAAGAATTTTGAATTAAGTACTTAGAAAATTTTCAAAAAAGAGTTTTCGTTACTTTACTTTTTGAAAAAGGAGATAAAAGTTTTTTTTTGAAAAAATTTAATTTGTAAAGGTTTTAAATTTTAAAACCTTCTTTTCTCTCCTTTCCAATCTCTCCCCCTTTGCCATTTATCAAAAATATAAAAAATTGAGTAAGTAAAGTGAAGTGCTGTAGTGAACCAATTCTAAGCATAAACTGGACCAAATCAATTTAAATTCTTTTCTTTCAGGTCCTGTCTAACCCAGTTAGCTACTTACAACTGTTATAAACAGTAGCTTTCGCTAGGGTTAGTCAGGTTAAGTGATCTGCTCAAGTTAGATTTTCTAAGCTTGACACTTAACCTGATTACTGTTCAATTTATATTTATTGCCCCAATTACTACAGATCCACTGACTTAAAGTATCTTGAATCAAGGCATATACCTAAGCAACTCAACCCAGTCTAGGTTATCAATCAAAAGTACCCTAAGGTGCTTGTGAGATACTGGCTTCTAGATCTATAGGTGCATGCAGTTCTAGGGTTAGGGCCTAAGCTAAGTCCATTTGTGAAAAGCCCTAGTTTTGAAGGGGGTAAGTTTTAACAAAAACTAAGTCAGAAAATCATTTTAAATTTCAAGATAGAATGATTTTTCAAATAAATATCAGATAAGAAATAAAACAGTTTTTGAAAAGAAACATAAGTAGAGCAGTCCTATTCTACCAAGCATAATCCTAACTGCCTTCTTAGTGAGCTAAACTCAGACTCAGGTAAGGGTTTGGTGAAGATATTAGCTATGTTTGACTTTGAGTCTTCATGCTTAAGGACTATTTCACCCCTGGCTACTTGATCCCTTACGAAGTGATGTTTAACCTCTATATGTTTTGTTCTAGAGTGTTGGATTGAGTTCTTAGTTAGATTGATTGAACTTATTTTATCAATGTAGACTTGGGATTGGGTGTAATCAAGCTGGAAGTCCTTAAGAGTGTGCATCATCCATAAGAGTTGTGCTACACACTCTCCTAAAGCAACATATTTAGCTTCGGTTGTAGATAGAGCTACGCAGTGTTGCTTTCTACTGCACCAACTGACTAGACTATTTCCTAAAAGTTGGCAGCTTTCACTTGTACTTTTTCTGCTAGTTTGCATCCAGCATAGTCAGAATCAGAGTATCCTGACAGGTCAAAAGTTGAGGTCCTAGGATACCAAATCCCTACGTTTAGGGTGCCCTTAATGTATCTAAGTATTCTTTTTAGGGCTGCTAAGTGCGTTTCCTTAGCACAGGTTTGGTATCTAGCACACATTCCTACAGAGAAAAGTATATCAGGTCTGCTAGCTGTAAGGTAAAGTAGACTTCCAATCATACTTCGATATAGCTTAAGGTCTACAGGTTTATCTTCAGGGTCACTATCAATTTTTACATTTGTGGCCATAGGGGTACATATGCTTTTGGAGTTGTCCATTTTAAATTTCATTATTAACTCCTTAGCATATTTGTAACGCCCGCCAATCTAGCCTTACGGTGTAGGCGGAAGGCCGCGTTACGCGAACATACATACACGCATATGGATATCTTAATGCAGCGGAATAATTTAAAACTTTATACATATACGTTTAAACCATGCAATTAAAACTTGAATCATGTTGACACATCTTAGCTATCATTCCTAAACATGGTTACATGGTAGCTTAGCATTGTCATAACATAAAAATATAAGACATGTCATGTGAGACATAACATTATTGATCATGCTTGCATTAAACATCACTTATCCTACCATCAAGCTTAAAGCCAACATAAGTATAACATCATGGTATAGCATGTTAACATCATAATTTAGCCATGACAAGTATAGCAATAAAGCATGATATGAAAATCACATAAGTTGTTCATAAGCAACATAAGTAGTAAGTTGTTCTTTAGGCAAAACCATCATAAGTATAGCATGAAACTATAGAGGACAATGCAAAATATAAGACATGTGACAAAGTATAAGTATTAGGATCTTTTTCTTTTTCTTTTACCATGTCACTGCTACACACACACACTTGCCCCTCCTGCTGCTTCCCTTGGCTTAGTATCCTCTTGCTTGATCTGCGGTATAAGAAAATAAAACTTATAAGCACATAGGCTTAGTAAGACTCTTTCTTACTCACTAAAACCATACGTCGCATACAGTCAATGAAAAGACATAACATAGAGAGTGTAACATAAAACCAAACATATCATGAGTAGATATTCGTAAAGCATTTGACAAGAGGAGGCATGTAGATGTACATAAAACACATAATCATATGGGAATGCTTAACATGAAATGAGAGTGCATAGAGATCATGGCTTGAAAAGTACTTGACATAAATATAGCACATAACATACTTGACATAGAGAAGTTCTTGATATAAAACATAAGCATATGACATACTTGACATGACATAGATGCATATTATGAATGAATGCATGAGTTAAATGCATATAACATAAAAATGCTTATTTGAAAATCATAATTATAAATACTTAAACATAATCATAACATCATGGGGGGCCCCGGCTTGTACCACATGCATACATCCATCATTTGTGCGCATCCCTAAGTAAATGCGAGGTAGCTAGTCTCGACCTACTAGGGTACTAGGTTACCTTCAACCTAGGGACAGCTGCGGTAGTCCAGAACCGAGTCTTTCATGAGGAGCTCATCCCTGTTGGACAGCTGCGGTAGTCCTAGAACCGGGGACAGCTGCGGTAGTCCCACACCGAGGCTTTCATGAGGAGCCCATCCCTTGGACCTTACTTGGGTCCGGTACAAGTCCATCCATAAAGTAAAATAGCTTCACATGCTTCTTTTTACATCATTCATAAACTTACATAGCATATTTAAAGACATAAACATGATCTTAATACATGAAGCATGGTATAAAGTATACTTAGCATTTCATCATTCATAGTTAATGCATAACATCATTATGCCTTAAAGGCATAAACATCATCTTCATTCATCATCTTCATTCATAAGGCATGACATACATACATAATTATGCCTTCGGGCATAAACATCATCTTAGTTCATAAAGTTTGCATAATCATGGTACATAAGGTAATTATGCATAGATAAGTTTTTTTTTCATACATGGTACATATCATATAGCATACATGATCATTGTATCTATCATAATGCATGCATGGTTAGGATCCATATGAACATGATACATACTACATAGGTTCATGACATTCAACATAACACATGCATAGGTCTACATAACCATAATATACATATCATAATACATATGTTCATGACATTTAACATAATGCATACATAATTCTACATAAACATGATGCCTACTTTAAAACACATGTGTTCATGGTATATGGTTTAAAACATTCATGAATAAAACCTACTAAAACATGACACATAACATAAGCATACAAGGTCATGATGCATAGCACATAAAGTTAGGGTTTAGACATCATAAAAATTCATACAACATGCTTGAACATATATCTACAT
This sequence comes from Boesenbergia rotunda, assembly GCA_024364735.1. Taxonomy (NCBI): domain Eukaryota; kingdom Viridiplantae; phylum Streptophyta; class Magnoliopsida; order Zingiberales; family Zingiberaceae; genus Boesenbergia; species Boesenbergia rotunda. Next base: position 74,137 of record JAGFNQ010008262.1, on the reverse strand, counting down.
CATAATAAGCCATAAACAAGTATACTTGAAACCTTAGACTAACCCAAACCCTAGACTTGGAGCTTGGCCGAAACCCTAGAAGATGGAAGTCCCATTATTCAAGTAACATGTGAGATACCATAAGTAACATACACCCATACAATACATACAATGCCATAGGAAGCCATTAGAACACATGATTGAGGCTAACCCTAATTCCTAGCTCCAGATTAGGTCTTGGCCGAAACTTATAAGGGGTCTTAAGTCCATGGAAAATTCATATAATTCACAATTAATATCCATTATATCATAGGGAAACATAATAAACATGCTTGGAGGGTTAGATCTAATCCTAACCATGGAAATGGGATGGTGGCCGAAACTTCATGGGGGTCTTAGGGTGCTACAAAAATTCCACAACTCACAATTCATTCTTTATTTATCATGAGAAGGCATTAGGAATCATAAGTGAGGTCTTAACATCATCCCAAACCCAAAACATGTGCTTGGTCGAAACCCTAGAAAGTCCTAGTCCATAGTTTTCTCAACATAGAGTCCAAACAAAATCTTATATCATGAAAGACAACTTAAAACTATTATACCACAGGTGAGGGAGTCTTACCTCTCTTTATCTTGGTTATAAACCTTGAATAGAGAAAGAAATGAAAACCTTCTTGACCTCAGAACACCCCTTGCCCTTGTAGCCTTGTAGAAAACTTAGATCTTCAAGAGAGAGTCTTCTTGTGAAGTTTTCCAAGGTGAAGGTTCCCTTGTGGCTCACGGCAAGGAGGAGGAAGAAGAGAGAAGAGGAAGAGCCTTGGTGGAAGAAAAATAACTTAAGCCTCTTCATTTCTCATCCAACCTTTTTATACTAAGTGAAGGAGCATGGTGTCTCTTCACATGGTGCCTCTTCACCTTCTTTAACCTCAACTAAAATCTTCTTCCTTTTCCACTAGCACTCCCTTGCTAGCTGAATTAGTTATACATGCATGATGAGACTCTAGGTCCAAGGTTAAATCCTTAGTGCATGCACTTTATTTTTATTCCATTTACTCTTATTTTTGACAAGGCCCACATAAGAGCCCATCAAGAGTTATGCTAATATTCCTAATTGGAATTCATTTCTATCTATGTTAAAATTCTACCTAAGGTCCACTAATAGCCATGGTACTATAAGAGCCCATGTAAGGCCCATTAGTACTTAGCTTTTTAACTTATATGAGAATCATACTAAGGTTCATGCTAGTATTCATATGTTACTCAAGAGTCCATATAGGCATGATCAATATTTTTAAAGAAAATATTGAGAGGATTTTATGGGCGTTACAATATTTGGAATGATGAACATAATTTCAATCCCTAGTTTGCTTAATTTGTAGTCTTAAAAAGAAGTTGAGCTCACCAACTAAGCTCATTTCGAATTCGTTTTCCATTATTTTTACAAATTTTTTTTAAGAAGTTTGAGTTGGTGGATCCAAAAATTATGTCGTCAACATAGATTTGGGCATTGAAGATGTCTTTTTCTAAGGTTTTGACAAAAAGAGTTGAGTCAATTTGTTCTTGGTTGAATTCCTTAGAAGTGAGGTAAGTTGATAGGCATTCATACCATGCCCTAGGTGCCTGTTTTAGTCCATAAAGTGCCTTATTAAGTTTGTAAATGTAGTCGGGTTTTTCTAAGTCCTCAAAACCGGGGGTTTGTCCTACATAGACTTCTTCTTTAATAAACTCATTCAGAAAGGCTGACTTAAGAGCTATTTGGTAAAATTTAAATCCTTTATGGGCTGCAAAGGCTAACAACATTCTAATAGACTCAAGTCTGGCTACTGGGGCATAGGTTTCGTCATAGTCTAACCCTTTGACTTGACTGAACCCTTTAGCTACTAAGCGGATTTATTTTTAACTATTTCCCCTTGGTCATTTAGCTTATTCCTAAACACCCATTTAGTATCAATAATGGATTTGCCCTCAGGTTTAGGTACTAGTTCCCAGACTTAGTTCCTCTCAAATTGGGCTAACTCCTCTTGCATTGCTATGATCCAATCAGGATCAGGTAAGGCTTCCTCTATAGTCTTAGGTTTAATTTTCGAAATCAATGCGATCTGAATAAGATTTCTATAGGAAGACCTAGTTCTGACTCCTAAGGTTGGATCACCCACAATTTGATCAGTTGGGTGACTGAGTTTGGGTTTCTTAGTTCTTCCAGAACTTGGTTCATCCTCAGGTCCGGCTGGATGGTTCGGTTAAGTATTTGGTTCAATTACTTGGGTTGGTTCAATTATTGGTTCAATTGACTCAGTAGTTGGTTCAATAGTCAGTTCGTTTATAGGTTCAACTAGTGGTTCAATTGATGGTTCAATAATTTGTTCATTATCTTCCTGATCAATATTTGATGGATTTAGATTTGGATCATCAGATTTTGAATTAGTTTTCTCATCAAATATTATATTCGTTATTTCTTCAATTTTATTAGATTGTCTATTGTAGACCCTATAGACCCTACTTGTTGTTGAATATCCTAAGAATATTCCGGGGTTTGACTTGGACTGAAATTTACCTAGGTAGTCCTTGGTGTTTAGGATATGGACTTTGCACCCAAAGACCCTTAGGTAATGTAGGTTTGGAAGTCTATGGTAATATAATTCATAGGGAGTTTTATTATGTCGTTTGTTTATTAGGACCCTATTTTGGATATAGCAAGCCGTACTAATTGCTTCTGCCCAAAATTGGTTAGCTAGGTTGAATTCATTGAGCATAGTCCTAACGGCTTCTTGTAGGGGTCTATTCTTCCTTTCTACTATCCATTTTGCTGGGGGTTCTAGGACACGAAAATTCATGAATATACCCGTTTATCTTACAAAACTCCTCAAACCTTTGATTTTCAAACTCTCCCCCGTGATCACTCCTAAGTCTTTTGATTTTAGTATCATTTTGATTCTCAATTACCTTACATAGGTCAATGAATAGATTTAGGGTTTCATCCTTAGTTTTTAGGAACATTACCCAAGTAAACCTAGAGTAATCATCGATAATGACTAAGCAGTACCGGTTTCCACTTAGTGACTTGGCTCCATGTGAATCAAATAGGTCAAGGTGTAGGAGCTCAAGTATGGTTTGAGTTAGGTCTGATTGAATTTGTTTGTGATTAAACCTGGTTTATTTACCTTGGTTACATGAGTCACATATCATATTTTCATGGTTCTTAATTTTTGGTATTCCTTTAATTAGGCCATGTTGGGTGATTTTTGAAATTAATCTAACATTTGTATGACCTAATCTCCTATGCTAGAGGCTGGATTCTTCTAATTGAGTTAAGAGGCATTTAGGTACTAAGGGTAGACTTATAGTATAAACATTATTTTTCTTAGTGCCCTTAAGCATGACTTCTAAGTCTTGCAAATTTCTAATCAGACAGTCAGAGTTGGTAAAGGTAACTACGTAGCCAGTATTACATAATTGACTTATATTAAGCAAATTAAATTTAAAGTTCTCAACCAAGAGTACCTTTTTAATCACAAAATTTGATTTGAGTTCAATGTTACCTGATCCAATGGCTTTGAGTGTAGCATTGTTGCCAAATGCTACTGAGCCTAGGTTCTTGAACTTGAGTTTGGTGAATTTCAATTTGTCTCCAGTCATGTGTCTGGAGCATCCGCTATCCAACATCTATTGGTCCAAATCATTATGTTCCTACACATAAAGTATTTATTGATTTGGATCCAATTAGAATTAAGGATAGCTTAAATTGATTTTCACAACCTAGTATGTCTCACCCAATCTATAGTTATCAATCACGTTAACCTTATGGGTTTTGTGAGACAGGTTTTAATAGAAGTAAAGATTTTATTTTGAAAAACATGATTAATTTTGAAAAGTTGAATTAATTTTAAAAACAATTAATTAAGCTTTAAATTTATTTTGTAAAAAAAAAGGTTGAATCTATGATTAATTGAAATTTGTGTTAGATTCAAATCTGACAATAGTAAAGTGAATTTGATTTTCAATAATCGGCTTCCAGGTCTTGGCGAGGCACTAGACCTTCTTTGGTTGTAGCCTTATTGGATCATCAACCCTTTCCTTGACAAAGCCTTTTATTGAAATTTCATCTTCAAGTTACTTCTTGAAAGATTTTGGTCTAACTAGTTTGGGTCTTGGATCGGTAGCTTCGGCTAGTTCCACCAAAATAGCTTCCTTAACGTACTATCATCTCACCTCCACCCAATACTATGTTGTTCAAATTTCCATTAAATCATTTCAGTCCTTAGTCTAACCAGTCCTAGGTCTAAGCATGATAATTTGCAAAATAAATAAACAATCAAACATGCAATTCAAATTAAAATTTTTTTATCTAATTATAAAAATTATATTTAAATTGGCTCCCCCTGGACTAAAGCCATGGTAATGATTAAGCAAGATATGAATCTTGTCCTTGGGGATCCAATATTGGTTTAGTCTAGCTTGGTTGTTCAAGCAAAGTTTGGGTACCCATGCTTGAACATTGGGTCTAGATTGGTTCAATACAGCATAGTATGACCGTTGTCTCGACTTGGTTCAATACCCCAACCCAGATTGATTTAGAACGGACTTCTATTTTCTAAGGATCATGTCAAGACCCTTGGAACCCGAAGTAAATCATTCTAAAGCCACTCTAAGGTCCTTGAATTGAGTTTTCAAGGAGTTCTCTTTCTCAAGCTTTTCAACATGAGTAGAGGTTCCTTCTTGAACCTTCTCGGTCAAGAATCTAGAGTCAGCTCCCTCTTTTAGGAGTTTTACTTCCTGTCGGAGGGACTCGACTCGGATTTTGGCATTCGCCAAGTTACGAGATAAGTAAGCAATTAACTTTGATAATTCAACTTCAGAATAACCACTTACCATTATTTTTTCGTTCTCCAAAATTGTGAGCCTTTCGTCGTTCGGCTCCGATTCCGATCCGGTGTCGATGTCTTCTGAAGCAGTTAAGGCGAGAAGGTTTGATTGTGGGGCCTCTTCTTCTTCTTCGGAGGAAGATTCATCCCATGTGGCTTGAAGAGCCTTCTTCCTTCGAGCCTTCTTGGCCTCCTTTAGATTAGGGCACTCTGATTTGTAGTGCCCCTTCTTGTTGCATTCGCAGCAGGTCACATTTGGTTTGGTCTTTGAGGTTGAAGGTTCAGCTGGATCATCCTTTCTTTGGCTGACTTTCCTTCTATTGGTCTGATGCTTCAGCTCCTTGTAGTAGTTCCGGGCTAGCCGAACCAGCTTGGGTCCATCTCCTTCACTATCTTCTGAGTCTGAGTTAGACCCGGGTGCAGGTTGAGGCTTTTTCTTGGCTACCTTTCCTTGGGGATTACCCTCAAGAAAAGAAATACCTTTCTCGGCCAAAGTGCAGTTAGTCTGTTCATGTAATTCTAATTCTGAAAATAATTCATCTAATTTAATTTTAGAAAGATCCCTAGAAACTTTGTAAGCATCTACCATATGTAACGCCCAAAATTCCCATTTTTAGTTCTTAGAGTCCTTAGAATTATTAAAAATGGTTTAGAAATATTCTAGATATTTTTAGGGATTTTTAGAATATTTTTATGGAATTTTCCGAGTCCGTTTAGTATATTTAAAAAAGGAAAAACGTTTAAGGGCAGCAGGTTTAGTATATTTAAAAAAGGAAAAACGTTTAAGGGCAGCAGGGGGTTCGAACCCTTCACCTGCGCTGTGAGAGAAGAGTGGGCGGACCTGCTGCGCTGGGTTGGTTTTGTTGAAACAGATTGAGCGAAACAATAGATAAGGTATAATTAGGTAAATTCGCCCCCATAAGTATAAATAGATAATTAAGGAGAGAAGTTTTATTTTCTTCCCCCAAACCCTCACGCCGTCTCTCTCTCCTCCCTTGGGCGAAAACACACCAAGCCCTAAGGCTTCCTCCGGTGGCCGGCCAAGGCTCTCCTCCGAGAGATCTTCCAATATTCGGAATCCCCACGACGAGAGGAACGCGTGAGCGCGAAGAAATCTCCGAGACTTCGAGTTTCTCTGGAACCTCCGACGCCGTTCTTGGTTGTAAGTCCAAGATATCCAGGTAAGTACTGCTCACCTGCAGTAAGAGGCGGTTTTTCCGCAAGAATTTCCCTTAAAAGTTTTTAAAAGAGATATTTCCTTTTTGCTTAAGTTTTTGCATGTGATCTTAGTTCATTATATGCTTGTATAAGTTTGATTAAGCACCCTATGTGAGATTAGGGGCTAAGAAAGTTATGAGAAAAGAAAAGAGAAGATAAAGATAAGAAAAGAAAAGGCCAAGGCCTTAAGAAATCCCCAAAAGTCAAGACTTAGGGATTTTAGCACGCAAGGTGCTCGAGAAAATGCCAAGGCATTTACAGATAAGAAAGAAAAGAAAGAAAAGCTATTTTATTTTCTAAGGCCAGTACCCGGCGTCCAAGGGCGTCGTTAAAGAAATCCAGGTGTCCAATTCCAAGGTCTTGGCCCTGGTAGACCAAGGTCTGCTCTATTAGGATTGGTGGCTCGCTACCCCAACCTTTTAGGGAACGCGCATGAGATGGTACTTACGTCTTCAGTGGATCCAAGTGATTATTATTTTCAAGTATATGCTTTAGCAAAGTTTCTAAAGTTTAAAGAGTTTTCAAAAAGTTAAAGAATAGCTAAAGTTTCAAGTTGAGCCAAGAAAAGTAAATTGAGATTTATTAATGCTTGAGTATGCATGTTTTGAGTTATACATGTTCTTAGTTTTCTTTCAAGCATATAAGTATCTCATATGATTTTCATATTGATCAAGAAGCATGTTTGCACATTTCGAGATTTTGTGAGCTAGATAGTACTTACTAAGCTTTTTGCTTACTAGTTGCATTTCCTCTTACTGCAGATAAAGGTAAAGGCAAGCAATTCTGAAGGAAGGCGACGAGGCGGTGCTGAGTAAAGTGTGTGTGGTGGCTGATTTTGGAGAGATCTTGAGACGAGACAATTTAGTTATTTGAATTACAATGTTTAGTTTATTCAAATTTCAAGTTCTTGCTTTATGGAGTTTAGCGAACATTTAAGCTTTGGATAGTTTTACATGCTCAATTTCTTAGAGTAAAGATTCCATGTCATTTCATTTAGCATACATATCCTTATGATTGCATTGGATGAGTAGAAGTGTGAGTAGTTGAAATATTGATACTTTGTTGAGAAATAGATGCATGTGCCAAGATAGTATTAATTTCCTTTGAATCAAGTTTTATTGCTTAAATATGTTTAGAAAAGTTGCATTCCATTTCATAATGCTTTAGCAAGGTTATAGAACATGTATTTGGTGTTATGAATGCATAGGAGTCAAGATTGGTACAAACTCTATGTTAAAGTTCATATAACTTGAATAGCTTATTTCTTCCGCAAAAGTCCTAATTTCAAGTTTATGGATTCGTTTTGATTGGCTAAATTGTTTAGGAAACTGACATAGAGTATAGAAATGGTGTCATGATTCTATATGGCTCGAAAGTATAGGTTTGGTGGAGTTTTGAAGCAAGTGCCGAAACCTGAAAATCAGTTTTCAGGCTTATCAGTCGACTGATACAGTATCAGTCGACTGATACCCGAAGTTGAGTTGGGCGAGGCAGTTTCAATAAGTATCATTTTACGAGTTTTTGAGAAAGAAAGTGTGACATGGTATCATGCATGACTACTTAAGTTAGAATATCATTCTTAGATGATTAAAAGAAAAAAAAAGATTTCCGCATTTTTAGTCGTGCATTAGAGTCGAGAAGTAGACAAAAGTAACGATCCGTCTAAGGCAGAGAAGGCGGGTCGCTACAGGTGGTATCAGAGCAGTTCCCATTCTCCAGCATCACACACACATCAGCATCAACCTTGCCGTCTTCAAGTAAGAAAGCTTTAAGTTTCAGTTTTTCTATTGCTCCTTTACTTAATTGCAGTATAGAGAAATGCTTAAGTACTTACTCATATGTGCATAGAACAAGGAAGCATGTTTAATACCTTAGTATCACGGAATCATGTTTAATCCCTAGAATGGATATTAGAGAAATGCTTAAGTACTTACTTGATTTGCCCAAAAGTAAGTTTTGGGATTATGGCACGCAAGGTGCTTGATAAAAGTTTTGAGTAAGACCAAGGTCTTACTAAGCCCTAGAACGAGTTCTAGGACTAAGAAATGAGATAAGAATCAAGACCAAGGTCTTGTTATATCCTAAAGCAAGTTTGGGAACATTACCATTAAGTGTTAAGTTATACATTTGAGGACGTCCTAGAAAGGCCCAAAACGAGGAGCAAGCTCCTAGAGGGCAAGAGGCAACAGAGTCAGTACCCCCACCAAATCTCTTAGACGTGGTGGCTCAGTTACAGAGACAGTTAGCAGAACAACAGCAAGTTATTGCCACTAGGATGGCTAACCAGCAGGTCGTTATTATTACCTCGCCGGTGGCGAATGTAGTGGCACCAGTTGTGATCGAAGACCCATCGATTACATCTGTAGTCCGGCAAGGGGGGTAAGGCAAGAAGCGTACCTCATTCAGTAGAAGAAACTGAAGCCAGGGAACTTCCCAGGCACAAGCAAACCATGGGATGCTTAAGCATGGTTCAAAACGTTGGAAAGAATAGTAGGGCTACTGGACTGGCATGAGGTAGAGAAGATAAAGTGTGCATCTTTCTGCCTTACGGGAGATGCTAGAATATAGTGGAAGAGAGTCAAGGCCAAGAGAAATGTCAGCCAGATGACATGGGCCGACTTCGAGACTGAGTTCTTCGAAGAATACTTTCACATGCAAGTAACCAACAAGCATTATGATGAATTCACGGAGTTCAGACAAGGAGAACTATCCGTGGATGAAGCAGTGAAGATGTTTAAGCGGTTAGCTCATCTGTGCCCAGAGCTAGTTAGCACAGAAAAAGAGATAGTTAGGCTAATGCTCAAGATGTTAAGGCCTGAGATAGCGTTAAAGGGGGCTAGCGGTGTTAAGAGGCTGCAAACCTCCGAAGAACTAATAAGTAGTGCTTTGATCACTGAGCACTACTTAAACAGTATAAAGGCCACCAGAAAGGTTGAACGATGAAGTTCTTAACAACCTTACCGTCAGGGGAAGTAATGGCCTCTACTGAGAGGCTAAGGGCAGTATCAATCTAGATTTCCAACCGAGAGCTCTACAGTGACTTGGTAGTCCTTGAGATGAAGGATTACGATGTCATTTTAGGAATGGACTTCTTGAGCAAGTATAATGCTTCTATAGACTGCCGCAAGAGAAAAGTCAAGTTCACACCAGAAGCAGAACCTTCATTTGAGTTTATTGGAGACCCAAGGAGAAAGATAAATAGGTTCCTATCTACCTTACAAGCTCAGAGAATGTTAGAGAAGGGGTGCTCTGGTTTTCTAGCTCATATAGTGGATGCAAGTCAAGGAGAAGGATTGAAGAGAGAAGAAGTGAGGGTAGTCTGTGACTATCCTGAGGTGTTTCCTGAAGAGTTACCAGGACTCCTTCCCAATCGGGAAATTGAGTTTGAAATTGAGTTGGCCCCAGGAACCAACCCAATTTCGAAGGCACCTTATCGCATGGCACCAGCAGAACTGAAAGAATTACAAGAACAATTGCAAGAGCTGCTTGACAAGGGTTTCATCCGCCCTAGTCATTCACCTTGGGGAGCTCCTGTACTGTTGTCAAGAAGAAAGATGGATCTATGCGAATGTGCATAGATTATCGAGCTTTGAATAAGGTAACCATCAAGAACAGATATCCTTTGCCAAGGATAGATGATTTATTTGATCAGCTGAAGGGAGCCACAGTGTTCTCCAAGATAGATCTGCGATCAGGTTACCATCAGCTCAGAGTGAAGGAGAGTGATGTGCCAAGGACTGCTTTCAGTACAAGATATGGGCACTATGAGTTTGTGGTCATGCCCTTTGGAGTGACAAACGCCCCTGCGACGTTTATGGATCTAATGAATAGAGTGTTCAAGGATTTTCTGGACAAGTTCGTCATTGCCTTCATTGATGATATCCTAGTGTATTCAAAGACTCGGAAAGAACATGAAGAACACCTGAAGATAGTGTTGCAAACCTTACACCAGAAGGAGTTGTACGCCAAATTCTCAAAGTGTGAGTTTTGGCTTGATCAGGTGGCCTTCCTAGGCCACATTGTATCCAAAGAAGGCATTCAAGTTGATCCAGCCAAGATAGAAGCAGTCAGCAACTGGTGTAGACCCAAGAATGCCAGTGAAATCAGAAGCTTCTTAGGCCTGGCAGGATATTACAGAAAATTTGTGGAGGACTTTTCCAGAATAGCCTCTCCACTCACAGCCCTGACCAGAAAGAACAGAAGTTTGAGTGGTCAGATAAATGCGAGCACAGCTTCCTAGAACTGAAGAAAAGATTGACTAGTGCTCCCATCCTGACTGTTCCAGAGAGTGACAAGGCCTTTGACATCTACAGTGATGCATCCAAGATGGGCCTTGGAGCTGTCCTCATGCAAGACGGTAAAGTAATAGCATATGCCTCCAGACAGCTCAAGGACTATGAGAAGAATTACCCTACCCACGACCTTGAGCTAGCAGCTGTGGTTTTTGCACTGAAGCTCTGGAGACACTACCTGTATGGAGTGCAGTGCAGAATCTTCACAGACCATCAGAGTTTGAAGTACTTCTTCACTCAGAAGGATCTGAATATGAGGCAGCGCAGGTGGCTAGAGTTGGTCAAAGATTATGACTGTGAAATCCTCTACCACCCAGGTAAAGCTAATAAAGTGGCAGATGCACTGAGCAGAAAATCCTGTGCAGCACTGATGTCCCTATCATCACTGTCTCTACCACTTCAGAAAGAAATAAAGGATTTTGGAGTCGAGGTAATAATTGGGCAACTTTCTGCATTGACTCTAGAGTCAACCCTGCTTGTGGATATACAAAGAAAGCAAAGTCAAGACCCAGAGATCCAGAAGATCAAGCAGGAGATCCAAGAGGCAGAAAATTCAGAGTTTCGAGTATCAGATAGTGGCATCCTCTATCTTGGAGACCGCCTTTGCGTCCCCAATGATGAGGAACTAAGAAAGAATATTTTAGAAGAAGCCCACAGTACCCCATACTCTATGCATCCTGGTTCTACCAAGATGTACCAAGATTTAAGGAAAAGATTCTGGTGGTCTGGACTCAAGCGAGACGTGGCCAGATATATCAGTACCTGCTTGACCTGCCAGAGAGTCAAAGCAGAGCACCAGAGACCAGGAGGAGTTCTACAGCCACTTCCCATTCCAGAGTGGAAGTGGGAAGAAATATCCATGGACTTTATCACAGGTCTTCCAAGAACCACCCATGGACACGATGCAATATGGGTGATAGTGGATAGATTGACCAAGTCTGCCCACTTCCTAGCCATCAAGTTATCGCATTCGGTAGAGCAGTTAGCACAGCTGTACGTGAAAGAAGTAATCAGGCTTCACGGAGTTCCGAAGTCGATCGTTTCTGACAGAGATGGGCGGTTCATCTCCCATTTTTGGAGGTGTGTTCAGGACGCCCTAGGCACCAGACTTCAGTTCAGCACAGCTTTCCATCCCCAGACAGATGGACAAACAGAGAGAGTAAATCAGATTTTAGAAGACATGCTCAGGGCTTGTGCGTTGGACTTTAAAGGTAGTTGGTGCAAATTTCTGTGCTTAGCTGAGTTTGCCTACAACAATAGCTATCAGGCCACCATCAGGATGGCACCTTATGAGGCATTGTATGGCAGGAAATGCAGATCACCCATATGTTGGCAAGAAGCTGGTGAGAAGAAAGAGATGGAGTCAGGACTAGCAGCCAGACTGAGCTTATAGATGAGACCACTCAGGCTATCCAGACGATCCGCCAGAGGATTGAGACTGCCCAGAGTAGACAGAAAAGTTATGCTGACACACGCCGTAGGCCACTTGAATTCCAAGTTGGAGATTCAGTATTTCTCAAGGTCGCTCCTATGAAGGGAGTGATGAGATTTGGCAAAAGGGCAAGCTAAGTCCTCGCTACATAGGACCCTACAAGATCATAAAGAGGGTTGGTAAGGTAGCATATGAGCTGGACTTACCAGAGGATATGTCAGCTATCCACAGTACCTTTCATGTCTCTATGCTAAAGAAGTGTATTCACGACCCTAGCCAAGTGATTCAGCCTCAGTCAGTACAGATCCAAGAAGATCTTAGTTATGAGAGCAGACCGACACAGATAGTGGACAAAGCAGTTAAAAGATTAAGAAACAAAGAAGTGCCACTAGTGAAGGTCATCTGGCAGAATCAAAAGCATGAAGAGGCTACTTGGGAACGTGAGGACAGCATGAGAGAGAGATATCCAGAATTATTCTAAGTTCGAGGACGAACTTTTCATAAGGTATGGGGGATTGTAACGGCCTAAAATTCCCATTTTTAGTTCTTAAAGTCCTTAAAATTATTAAAAATGGTTTAGAAATATTCTAGATATTTTTAGGGATTTTTAGAATATTTTTATGGAATTTTCCGAGTCCGTTTAGTATATTTAAAAAAGGAAAAACGTTTAAGGGCAGCAGGGGGTTCGAACCCGCGACCACCGGAGACAAGAGCGGCGCGACCAGCTGGGCTGGGGTTTTGTTGAAAAAGATGGCGAAACAATAGATAAGGTATATTAGGTAATTCGCCCCATAAGTATAAATAGATAATTAAAGAGAGAAGTTTTATTTTCTCTCCCTCCCCACCCTCACGCCGACTCCTCTCTCCTCTCTTGGGCGACCACCAACCCAAGGCCCTAGGGGCCGGCCAAGGCTCTCCTCCGAGAGATATTCCTATATTCGGATCCCCGCGACGAGAGGAACGCGTAGGCGCGAAGAATTCTCCGAGATCTCAAGTTTCTCCGAGCCCTAGACGTCAATCTTGGTTGTAAGTCCAAGATATCAATGTAAGTACTGCTCACCTGCAGTAAGAGGCGGTTTTTCCGCAAGAATTTCCCTTAAAAGTTTTTAAAAGAGATATTTCCTTTTTGTTTAAGTTTTTGCATGTGATCTTAGTTCATTATATGCTTGTATAAGTTTGATTAAGCACCCTATGTGAGATTAGGGGCTAAGAAAGTTATGAGAAAAGAAAAGAGAAGATAAAGATAAGAAAAGAAAAGGCCAAGGCCTTAAGAAATCCCCAAAAGTCAAGACTTAGGGATTTTAGCACGCAAGGTGCTCGAGAAAATGCCAAGGCATTTACAGATAAGAAAGAAAAGAAAGAAAAGCTATTTTATTTTCTAAGGCCAGTACCCGGCGTCCAAGGGCGTCGTTAAAGAAATCCAGGTGTCCAATTCCAAGGTCTTGGCCCTGGTAGACCAAGGTCTGCTCTATTAGGATTGGTGGCTCGCTACCCCAACCTTTTAGGGAACGCGCATGAGATGGTACTTACGTCTTCAGTGGATCCAAGTGATTATTATTTTCAAGTATATGCTTTAGCAAAGTTTCTAAAGTTTAAAGAGTTTTCAAAAAGTTAAAGAATAGCTAAAGTTTCAAGTTGAGCCAAGAAAAGTAAATTGAGATTTATTAATGCTTGAGTATGCATGTTTTGAGTTATACATGTTCTTAGTTTTCTTTCAAGCATATAAGTATCTCATATGATTTTCATATTGATCAAGAAGCATGTTTGCACATTTCGAGATTTTGTGAGCTAGATAGTACTTACTAAGCTTTTTGCTTACTAGTTGCATTTCCTCTTACTGCAGATAAAGGTAAAGGCAAGCAATTCTGAAGGAAGGCGACGAGGCGGTGCTGAGTAAAGTGTGTGTGGTGGCTGATTTTGGAGAGATCCTTGAGACGAGACAATTTAGTTATTTGAATTACAATGTTTTAGTTTATTCAAATTTCAAGTTCTTGCTTTATGGAGTTTAGCGAACATTTAAGCTTTGGATAGTTTTACATGCTCAATTTCTTAGAGTAAAGATTCCATGTCATTTCATTTAGCATACATATCCTTATGATTGCATTGGATGAGTAGAAGTGTGAGTAGTTTGAAATATTGATACTTTGTTAGAGAAATAGATGCATGTGCCAAGATAGTATTAATTTCCCTTTGAATCAAGTTTTATTGCTTAATATGTTTAGAAAAGTTGCATTCCATTTCATAATGCTTTAGCAGGTTTAGAACATGTATTTGGTGTTTGAATGATAGGAGTCAAGATTGGTACAAACTCTAGTTAAAGTTCATATAACTTGATAGCTTATTTCTTCCGCAAAAGTCCTAATTTCAAGTTTATGGATTCGTTTTGATTGGCTAAATTGTTTAGAAAACTGGTATAGAGTATAGAAATGGTGTCATGATTTTATATGGCTCGAAAGTATAGGTTTGGTGGAGTTTTGAAACAAGGCTTCGAATCTGAAAATCAGTTTCAGACTTATCAGTCGACTGTACAGTATCAGTCGACTGATACCCGTAAGCTGAGTTGGGCGAGGCAAGTTTCAATAAGTATTTCTTACGAGTTTTTGAGAAAGAAAGTGTGACATGGTATCATGCATGACTATTAAGTTAGAATATCATTCTTAGATAGATTAAAAAGAAAAAAAAAGATTTCCGCATTTTTAGTCGTGCATTAGAGTCGAGAAGTAGACAAAAGTAACGATCCGTCTAAGGCAGAGAAGGCGGGTCGCTACAGGTGGTATCAGAGCAGTTCCCATTCTCCAGCATCACACACACATCAGCATCAACCTTGCCGTCTTCAAGTAAGAAAGCTTTAAGTTTCAGTTTTTCTATTGCTCCTTTACTTAATTGCAGTATAGAGAAATGCTTAAGTACTTACTCATATGTGCATAGAACAAGGAAGCATGTTTAATACCTTAGTATCACGGAATCATGTTTAATCCCTAGAATGGATATTAGAGAAATGCTTAAGTACTTACTTGATTTGCCCAAAAGTAAGTTTTGGGATTATGGCACGCAAGGTGCTTGATAAAAGTTTTGAGTAAGACCAAGGTCTTACTAAGCCCTAGAACGAGTTCTAGGACTAAGAAATGAGATAAGAATCAAGACCAAGGTCTTGTTATATCCTAAAGCAAGTTTGGGAACATTACCATTAAGTGTTAAGTTATACATTTGAGGACGTCCTAGAAAGGCCCAAAACGAGGAGCAAGCTCCTAGAGGGCAAGAGGCAACAGAGTCAGTACCCCCACCAAATCTCTTAGACGTGGTGGCTCAGTTACAGAGACAGTTAGCAGAACAACAGCAAGTTATTGCCACTAGGATGGCTAACCAGCAGGTCGTTATTATTACCTCGCCGGTGGCGAATGTAGTGGCACCAGTTGTGATCGAAGACCCATCGATTACATCTGTAGTCCGGCAAGGGGGGTAAGGCAAGAAGCGTACCTCATTCAGTAGAAGAAACTGAAGCCAGGGAACTTCCCAGGCACAAGCAAACCATGGGATGCTTAAGCATGGTTCAAAACGTTGGAAAGAATAGTAGGGCTACTGGACTGGCATGAGGTAGAGAAGATAAAGTGTGCATCTTTCTGCCTTACGGGAGATGCTAGAATATAGTGGAAGAGAGTCAAGGCCAAGAGAAATGTCAGCCAGATGACATGGGCCGACTTCGAGACTGAGTTCTTCGAAGAATACTTTCACATGCAAGTAACCAACAAGCATTATGATGAATTCACGGAGTTCAGACAAGGAGAACTATCCGTGGATGAAGCAGTGAAGATGTTTAAGCGGTTAGCTCATCTGTGCCCAGAGCTAGTTAGCACAGAAAAAGAGATAGTTAGGCTAATGCTCAAGATGTTAAGGCCTGAGATAGCGTTAAAGGGGGCTAGCGGTGTTAAGAGGCTGCAAACCTCCGAAGAACTAATAAGTAGTGCTTTGATCACTGAGCACTACTTAAACAGTATAAAGGCCACCAGAAAGGTTGAACGATGAAGTTCTTAACAACCTTACCGTCAGGGGAAGTATGGCCTCTACTGAGAGGCTAAGGGCAGTATCAATCTAGATTTCCAACCGAGAGCTCTACAGTGACTTGGTAGTCCTTGAGATGAAGGATTACGATGTCATTTTAGGAATGGACTTCTTGAGCAAGTATAATGCTTCTATAGACTGCCGCAAGAGAAAAGTCAAGTTCACACCAGAAGCAGAACCTTCATTTGAGTTTATTGGAGACCCAAGGAGAAAGATAAATAGGTTCCTATCTACCTTACAAGCTCAGAGAATGTTAGAGAAGGGGTGCTCTGGTTTTCTAGCTCATATAGTGGATGCAAGTCAAGGAGAAGGATTGAAGAGAGAAGAAGTGAGGGTAGTCTGTGACTATCCTGAGGTGTTTCCTGAAGAGTTACCAGGACTCCTTCCCAATCGGGAAATTGAGTTTGAAATTGAGTTGGCCCCAGGAACCAACCCAATTTCGAAGGCACCTTATCGCATGGCACCAGCAGAACTGAAAGAATTACAAGAACAATTGCAAGAGCTGCTTGACAAGGGTTTCATCCGCCCTAGTCATTCACCTTGGGGAGCTCCTGTACTGTTGTCAAGAAGAAAGATGGATCTATGCGAATGTGCATAGATTATCGAGCTTTGAATAAGGTAACCATCAAGAACAGATATCCTTTGCCAAGGATAGATGATTTATTTGATCAGCTGAAGGGAGCCACAGTGTTCTCCAAGATAGATCTGCGATCAGGTTACCATCAGCTCAGAGTGAAGGAGAGTGATGTGCCAAGGACTGCTTTCAGTACAAGATATGGGCACTATGAGTTTGTGGTCATGCCCTTTGGAGTGACAAACGCCCCTGCGACGTTTATGGATCTAATGAATAGAGTGTTCAAGGATTTTCTGGACAAGTTCGTCATTGCCTTCATTGATGATATCCTAGTGTATTCAAAGACTCGGAAAGAACATGAAGAACACCTGAAGATAGTGTTGCAAACCTTACACCAGAAGGAGTTGTACGCCAAATTCTCAAAGTGTGAGTTTTGGCTTGATCAGGTGGCCTTCCTAGGCCACATTGTATCCAAAGAAGGCATTCAAGTTGATCCAGCCAAGATAGAAGCAGTCAGCAACTGGTGTAGACCCAAGAATGCCAGTGAAATCAGAAGCTTCTTAGGCCTGGCAGGATATTACAGAAAATTTGTGGAGGACTTTTCCAGAATAGCCTCTCCACTCACAGCCCTGACCAGAAAGAACAGAAGTTGAGTGGTCAGATAAATGCGAGCACAGCTTCCTAGAACTGAAGAAAAGATTGACCAGTGCTCCCATCCTGACTGTTCCAGAGAGTGACAAGGCCTTTGACATCTACAGTGATGCATCCAAGATGGGCCTTGGAGCTGTCCTCATGCAAGACGGAAAGTAATAGCATATGCCTCCA
>JAGFNQ010008262.1:0-56023 GCA_024364735.1 Boesenbergia rotunda | reverse complement strand
TGATGGTGGCCTGATAGCTATTGTTGTAGGCAAACTCAGCTAAGCACAGAAATTTGCACCAACTACCTTTAAAGTCCAAGCACAAGCCCTGAGCATGTCTTCTAAAATCTGATTTACTCTCTCTGTTTGTCCATCTGTCTGGGGATGGAAAGCTGTGCTGAACTGAAGTCTGGTGCCTAGGGCGTCCTGAACACACCTCCAAAAATGGGAGATGAACCGCCCATCTCTGTCAGAAACGATCGACTTCGGAACTCCGTGAAGCCTGATTACTTCTTTCACGTACAGCTGTGCTAACTGCTCTACCGAATGCGATAACTTGATGGCTAGGAAGTGGGCAGACTTGGTCAATCTGTCCACTATCACCCAATTGCATCGTGTCCATGGGTGGTTCTTGGAAGACCTGTGATAAAGTCCATGGATATTTCTTCCCACTTCCACTCTGGAATGGGAAGTGGCTGTAGAACTCCTCCTGGTCTCTGGTGCTCTGCTTTGACTCTCTGGCAGGTCAAGCAGGTACTGATATATCTGGCCACGTCTCGCTTGAGTCCAGACCACCAGAACTTTGCTTTAAATCTTGGTACATCTTGGTAGAACCAGGATGCATAGAGTACGGGGTACTGTGGGCTTCTTCTAAAATATTCTTTCTTAGTTCCTCATCATTGGGGACGCAAAGGCGGTCTCCAAGATAGAGGATGCCACTATCTGATACTCGAAACTCTGAATTTTCTGCCTCTTGGATCCCTGCTTGATCTTCTGGATCTCTGGGTCTTGACTTTGCTTTCTTTGTATATCCACAAGCAGGGTTGACTCTAGAGTCAATGCAGAAAGTTGCCCAATTATTACCTCGACTCCAAAATCCTTTATTTCTTTCTGAAGTGGTAGAGACAGTGATGATAGGGACATCAGTGCTGCACAGGATTTTCTGCTCAGTGCATCTGCCACTTTATTAGCTTTACCTGGGTGGTAGAGGATTTCACAGTCATAATCTTTGACCAACTCTAGCCACCTGCGCTGCCTCATATTCAGATCCTTCTGAGTGAAGAAGTACTTCAAACTCTGATGGTCTGTGAAGATTCTGCACTGCACTCCATACAGGTAGTGTCTCCAGAGCTTCAGTGCAAAAACCACAGCTGCTAGCTCAAGGTCGTGGTAGGGTAATTCTTCTCATAGTCCTTGAGCTGTCTGGAGGCATATGCTATTACTTTACCTCTTGCATGAGGACAGCTCCAAGGCCCATCTTGGATGCATCACTGTAGATGTCAAAGGCCTTGTCACTCTCTGGAACAGTCAGGATGGGAGCACTAGTCAATCTTTTCTTCAGTTCTAGGAAGCTGTGCTCGCATTTATCTGACCACTCAAACTTCTGTTCTTTCTGGTCAGGGCTGTGAGTGGAGAGGCTATTCTGGAAAAGTCCTCCACAAATTTTCTGTAATATCCTGCCAGGCCTAAGAAGCTTCTGATTTCACTGGCATTCTTGGGTCTACACCAGTTGCTGACTGCTTCTATCTTGGCTGGATCAACTTGAATGCCTTCTTTGGATACAATGTGGCCTAGGAAGGCCACCTGATCAAGCCAAAACTCACACTTTGAGAATTTGGCGTACAACTCCTTCTGGTGTAAGGTTTGCAACACTATCTTCAGGTGTTCTTCATGTTCTTTCCGAGTCTTTGAATACACTAGGATATCATCAATGAAGGCAATGACGAACTTGTCCAGAAAATCCTTGAACACTCTATTCATTAGATCCATAAACGTCGCAGGGGCGTTTGTCACTCCAAAGGGCATGACCACAAACTCATAGTGCCCATATCTTGTACTGAAAGCAGTCCTTGGCACATCACTCTCCTTCACTCTGAGCTGATGGTAACCTGATCGCAGATCTATCTTGGAGAACACTGTGGCTCCCTTCAGCTGATCAAATAAATCATCTATCCTTGGCAAAGGATATCTGTTCTTGATGGTTACCTTATTCAAAGCTCGATAATCTATGCACATTCGCATAGATCCATCTTTCTTCTTGACAACAGTACAGGAGCTCCCCAAGGTGAATGACTAGGGCGGATGAAACCCTTGTCAAGCAGCTCTTGCAATTGTTCTTGTAATTCTTTCAGTTCTGCTGGTGCCATGCGATAAGGTGCCTTCGAAATTGGGTTGGTTCCTGGGGCCAACTCAATTTCAAACTCAATTTCCCGATTGGGAAGGAGTCCTGGTAACTCTTCAGGAAACACCTCAGGATAGTCACAGACTACCCTCACTTCTTCTCTCTTCAATCCTTCTCCTTGACTTGCATCCACTATATGAGCTAGAAAACCAGAGCACCCCTTCTCTAACATTCTCTGAGCTTGTAAGGTAGATAGGAACCTATTTATCTTTCTCCTTGGGTCTCCAATAAACTCAAATGAAGGTTCTGCTTCCGGTGTGAACTTGACTTTTCTCTTGCGGCAGTCTATAGAAGCATTATACTTGCTCAAGAAGTCCATTCCTAAAATGACATCGTAATCCTTCATCTCAAGGACTACCAAGTCACTGTAGAGCTCTCGGTTGGAAATCTAGATTGATACTGCCCTTAGCCTCTCAGTAGAGGCCATCACTTCCCCTGACGGTAAGGTTGTTAAGAACTTCATCGTTCAACCTTTCTGGTGGCCTTTATACTGTTTAAGTAGTGCTCAGTGATCAAAGCACTACTTATTAGTTCTTCGGAGGTTTGCAGCCTCTTAACACCGCTAGCCCCCTTTAACGCTATCTCAGGCCTTAACATCTTGAGCATTAGCCTAACTATCTCTTTTTCTGTGCTAACTAGCTCTGGGCACAGATGAGCTAACCGCTTAAACATCTTCACTGCTTCATCCACGGATAGTTCTCCTTGTCTGAACTCCGTGAATTCATCATAATGCTTGTTGGTTACTTGCATGTGAAAGTATTCTTCGAAGAACTCAGTCTCGAAGTCGGCCCATGTCATCTGGCTGACATTTCTCTTGGCCTTGACTCTCTTCCACTATATTCTAGCATCTCCCGTAAGGCAGAAAGATGCACACTTTATCTTCTCTACCTCATGCCAGTCCAGTAGCCCTACTATTCTTTCCAACGTTTTGAACCATGCTTAAGCATCCCATGGTTTGCTTGTGCCTGGGAAGTTCCCTGGCTTCAGTTTCTTCTACTGAATGAGGTACGCTTCTTGCCTTACCCCCTTGCCGGACTACAGATGTAATCGATGGGTCTTCGATCACAACTGGTGCCACTACATTCGCCACCGGCGAGGTAATAATAACGACCTGCTGTTAGCCATCCTAGTGGCAATAACTTGCTGTTGTTCTGCTAACTGTCTCTGTAACTGAGCCACCACGTCTAAGAGATTTGGTGGGGGTACTGACTCTGTTGCCTCTTGCCCTCTAGGAGCTTGCTCCTCGTTTTGGGCCTTTCTAGGACGTCCTCAAATGTATAACTTAACACTTAATGGTAATGTTCCCAAACTTGCTTTAGGATATAACAAGACCTTGGTCTTGATTCTTATCTCATTTCTTAGTCCTAGAACTCGTTCTAGGGCTTAGTAAGACCTTGGTCTTACTCAAAACTTTTATCAAGCACCTTGCGTGCCATAATCCCAAAACTTACTTTTGGGCAAATCAAGTAAGTACTTAAGCATTTCTCTAATATCCATTCTAGGGATTAAACATGATTCCGTGATACTAAGGTATTAAACATGCTTCCTTGTTCTATGCACATATGAGTAAGTACTTAAGCATTTCTCTATACTGCAATTAAGTAAAGGAGCAATAGAAAAACTGAAACTTAAAGCTTTCTTACTTGAAGACGGCAAGGTTGATGCTGATGTGTGTGTGATGCTGGAGAATGGGAACTGCTCTGATACCACCTGTAGCGACCCGCCTTCTCTGCCTTAGACGGATCGTTACTTTTGTCTACTTCTCGACTCTAATGCACGACTAAAAATGCGGAAATCTTTTTTTTTTCTTTTAATCTATCTAAGAATGATATTCTAACTTAAATAGTCATGCATGATACCATGTCACACTTTCTTTCTCAAAAACTCGTAAGAAAATACTTATTGAAACTTGCCTCGCCCAACTCAGCTTACGGGTATCAGTCGACTGATACTGTACCAGTCGACTGATAAGTCTGAAACCTGTTTTCAGATTCGAAGCCTTGTTTCAAAACTCCACCAAACCTATACTTTCGAGCCATATAAAATCATGACACCATTTCTATACTCTATACCAGTTTTCTAAACAATTTAGCCAATCAAAACGAATCCATAAACTTGAAATTAGGACTTTTGCGGAATTTAGCAAGTTATGAAAAATCTACATAGACTTTAAGCTAGAGTTTGTACCAAACTTAACTTCTAACCATTGAAACTCATCACACAAAATTCTGAAACATCCCTAAGGCATTATCAAATGAGAAAGCAACTTTTCTAAACATACTTAAGCAATAAAAACTTGATTCAAAGGGAAATTAATACTATCTTGGCACATGCATCTATTTCTCTAACAAAGTATCAATATTTCAAACTACTCACACTTCTACTCATCCAATGCAATCATAAGGATATGTATGCTAAATGAAATGACATGGAATCTTTACTCTAAGAAATTGAGCATGTAAAACTATCCAAAGCTTAAATGTTCGCTAAACTCCATAAAGCAAGAACTTGAAATTTGAATAAACTAAAACATTGTAATTCAAATAACTAAATTGTCTCGTCTCAAGGATCTCTCCAAAATCAGCCACCACACACACTTTACTCAGCACCGCCTCGTCGCCTTCCTTCAGAATTGCTTGCCTTTACCTTTATCTGCAGTAAGAGGAAATGCAACTAGTAAGCAAAAAGCTTAGTAAGTACTATCTAGCTCACAAAATCTCGAAATGTGCAAACATGCTTCTTGATCAATATGAAAATCATATGAGATACTTATATGCTTGAAAGAAAACTAAGAACATGTATAACTCAAAACATGCATACTCAAGCATTAATAAATCTCAATTTACTTTTCTTGGCTCAACTTGAAACTTTAGCTATTCTTTAACTTTTTGAAAACTCTTTAAACTTTAGAAACTTTGCTAAAGCATATACTTGAAAATAATAATCACTTGGATCCACTGAAGACGTAAGTACCATCTCATGCGCGTTCCCTAAAAGGTTGGGGTAGCGAGCCACCAATCCTAATAGAGCAGACCTTGGTCTACCAGGGCCAAGACCTTGGAATTGGACACCTGGATTTCTTTAACGACGCCCTTGGACGCCGGGTACTGGCCTTAGAAAATAAAATAGCTTTTCTTTCTTTTCTTTCTTATCTGTAAATGCCTTGGCATTTTCTCGAGCACCTTGCGTGCTAAAATCCCTAAGTCTTGACTTTTGGGGATTTCTTAAGGCCTTGGCCTTTTCTTTTCTTATCTTTATCTTCTCTTTTCTTTTCTCATAACTTTCTTAGCCCCTAATCTCACATAGGGTGCTTAATCAAACTTATACAAGCATATAATGAACTAAGATCACATGCAAAAACTTAAACAAAAAGGAAATATCTCTTTTAAAAACTTTTAAGGGAAATTCTTGCGGAAAAACCGCCTCTTACTGCAGGTGAGCAGTACTTACATTGATATCTTGGACTTACAACCAAGATTGACGTCTAGGGCTCGGGAGAAACTTGAGATCTCGGAGAATTCTTCGCGCCTACGCGTTCCTCTCGTCGCGGGGATCCCGAATATAGGAATATCTCTCTGGAGGAGACCTTGGCCGGCCCCTTGGCTTGGTGTGGTTGGCGTCCCAAGAGAGGAGAAGGGAGGTGCTCGCGCGGCTAGGGTGAGGAGAGAGAAAACCAAAAATCTAATTTCCTCTCTTAACTTATCTATGGATGGCACCTTATGAGGCATTGTATGGCAGGAAATGCAGATCACCCATATGTTGGCAAGAAGCTGGTGAGAAGAAAGAGATGGAGTCAGGACTAGGCAGCCAGACTGAGCTTATAGATGAGACCACTCAGGCTATCCAGACGATCCGCCAGAGGATTGAGACTGCCCAGAATAGACAGAAAAGTTATGCTGACACACGCCGTAGGCCACTGGAATTCCAAGTCGGAGATTCAGTATTCCTCAAGGTCGCTCCTATGAAGGGAGTGATGAGATTTGGCAAAAAGGGCAAGCTAAGTCCTCGCTACATAGGACCCTACAAGATTATAAAGAGAGTTGGGAAGGTAGCCTATGAGCTGGACTTGCCAGAGGATATGTCAGCTATCCATAGTACCTTTCATGTCTCTATGCTAAAGAAGTGTATTCACGACCCTAGCCAAGTGATTCAGCCTCAGTCAGTACAGATCCAAGAAGATCTTAGTTATGAGAGCAGACCGACACAGATAGTGGACAAAGCAGTTAAAAGATTAAGAAACAAAGAAGTGCCACTAGTGAAGGTCATCTGGCAGAATCAAAAGCATGAAGAGGCTACTTGGGAACGTGAGGACAGCATGAGAGAGAGATATCCAGAATTATTCTAAGTTCGAGGACGAACTTTTCATAAGGTATGGGGGATTGTAACGCCCCAAAATTCCCATTTTTAGTTCTTAGAGTCCTTAGAATTATTAAAAATGGTTTAGAAATATTCTAGATATTTTTAGGGATTTTTAGAATATTTTTATGGAATTTTCCGAGTCCGTTTAGTATATTTAAAAAAGGAAAAACGTTTAAGGGCAGCAGGGGGTTCGAACCCTTCACCTGCGCTGTGAGAGAAGAGTGGGCGGACCAGCTGCGCTGGGTTGGTTTTGTTGAAACAGATTGAGCGAAACAATAGATAAGGTATAATTAGGTAAATTCGCCCCCATAAGTATAAATAGATAATTAAGGAGAGAAGTTTTATTTTCTTCCCCCAAACCCTCACGCCGTCTCTCTCTCCTCCCTTGGGCGAAAACACACCAAGCCCTAAGGCTTCCTCCGGTGGCCGGCCAAGGCTCTCCTCCGAGAGATCTTCCAATATTCGGAATCCCCACGACGAGAGGAACGCGTGAGCGCGAAGAAATCTCCGAGACTTCGAGTTTCTCCGGAACCTCCGACGCCGTTCTTGGTTGTAAGTCCAAGATATCAAGGTAAGTACTGCTCACCTGCAGTAAGAGGCGGTTTTTCCGCAAGAATTTCCCTTAAAAGTTTTTAAAAGAGATATTTCTTTTTTGTTAAGTTTTTGCATGTGATCTTAGTTCATTATATGCTTGTATAAGTTTGATTAAGCACCCTATGTGAGATTAGGGGCTAAGAAAGTTATGAGAAAAGAAAAGAGAAGATAAAGATAAGAAAAGAAAAGGCCAAGGCCTTAAGAAATCCCCAAAAGTCAAGACTTAGGGATTTTAGCACGCAAGGTGCTCGAGAAAATGCCAAGGCATTTACAGATGAGAAAGAAAAGAAAGAAAAGCTATTTTATTTTCTAAGGCCAGTACCCGGCGTCCAAGGGCGTCGTTAAAGAAATCCAGGTGTCCAATTCCAAGGTCTTGGCCCTGGTAGACCAAGGTCTGCTCTATTAGGATTGGTGGCTCGCTACCCCAACCTTTTAGGGAACGCGCATGAGATGGTACTTACGTCTTCAGTGGATCCAAGTGATTATTATTTTCAAGTATATGCTTTAGCAAAGTTTCTAAAGTTTAAAGAGTTTTCAAAAAGTTAAAGAATAGCTAAAGTTTCAAGTTGAGCCAAGAAAAGTAAATTGAGATTTATTATGCTTGAGTATGCATGTTTTGAGTTATACATGTTCTTAGTTTTCTTTCAAGCATATAAGTATCTCATATGATTTTCATATTGATCAAGAAGCATGTTTGCACATTTCGAGATTTTGTGAGCTAGATAGTACTTACTAAGCTTTTTGCTTACTAGTTGCATTTCCTCTTACTGCAGATAAAGGTAAAGGCAAGCAATTCTGAAGGAAGGCGACGAGGCGGTGCTGAGTAAAGTGTGTGTGGTGGCTGATTTTGGAGAGATCTTTGAGACGAGACAATTTAGTTATTTGGATTACAATGTTATAGTTTATTCAAATTTAAGTTCTTGCTTTATGGAGTTTAGCGAACATTTAAGTTTGGATAGTTTTACATGCTCAATTTCTTAGAGTAAAGATTCCATGTCATTTCATTTAGCATACATTCCTTATGATTGCGTTGGATGAGTAAAAGTGTGAGTAGATGAAATATTGATACTTTGTTGGAGAAATAGATGTTTGTGCCAAGATAGTATAATTTCTCTTTGAATCAAGTTTTATTGCTTAAATATGTTTAGAAAAGTTGCATTCATGTTTCATAATGTTTTAGCAAGGTTATAGAACATGTATTTGGTGTTATGAATGTATAGGAGTCAAGATTGGTACAAATTTTATTGTTAAAGTTCATATAACTTGAATAGCTTATTTCTTTCCGCAAAAGTCCTAATTTCAAGTTTATGGATTCATTTTGATTGGCTAAATTGTTTAGGAAACTGACATAGAGTATAGAAATGGTGTCATGATTCTATATGGCTCGAAAGTATAGGTTTGGTGGAGTTTTGAAGCAAGTGCCGAAACCTGAAAATTCTGTTTTCAGGCTTATCAGTCGACTGATACAGTATCAGTCGACTGATACCCGAGAGTTGAGTTGGGTGAGGCAGGTTTCAATAAGTATCATTTTACGAGTTTTTGAGAAAGAAAGTGTGACATGGTATCATGCATGACTACTTAAGTTAGAATATCATTCGTAGATGAATTTAAAAGAAAAAAAAAGATTTCCGCATTTCTATTAGTCGTGCATTAGAGTCGAGAAGTAGACAAAAGTAACGATCCGTCTAAGGCAGAGAAGGCGGGTCGCTACAGGTGGTATCAGAGCAGTTCCCATTCTCCAGCATCACACACACATCAGCATCAACCTTGCCGTCTTCAAGTAAGAAAGCTTTAAGTTTCAGTTTTTTTTTTCTATTGCTCCTTTACTTAATTACAGTATAGGGAAATGCTTAAGTACTTACTCATATGTGCATAGAACAAGGAAACATGTTTAATACCTTAGTATCACGGAATCATGTTTAATCCCTAGAATGGATATTAGAGAAATGCTTAAGTACTTACTTGATTTGCCCAAAAGTAAGTTTTGGGATTATGGCACGCAAGGTGCTTGATAAAAGTTTTGAGTAAGACCAAGGTCTTACTAAGCCCTAGAACGAGTTCTAGGACTAAGAAATGAGATAAGAATCAAGACCAAGGTCTTGTTATATCCTAAAGCAAGTTTGGGAACATTACCATTAAGCGCTAAGTTATACCTTTGAGGACGTCCTAGAAAGGCCCAAAACGAGGAGCAAGCTCCTAGAGGGCAAGAGGCAACAGAGTCAGTACCCCCACCAAATCTCTTAGACGTGGTGGCTCAGTTACAGAGACAGTTAGCAGAACAACAGCAAGTTATTGCCACTAGGACGACTAACCAGCAGGTCGTTATTATTACCTCGCCGGTGGCGAATGTAGTGGCACCAGTTGTGATCGAAGACCCATCGATTTCATCTGTAGTCCGGCAAGGGGGGTAAGGCAAGAAGCATACCTCATTCAGTAGAAGAAACTGAAGCCAGGGAACTTCCCAGGCACAAGCAAACCATGAGATACTTAAGCATTGTTCAAAACGTTGGAAAGAATAGTAGGGCTACTGGACTGGCATGAGGTAGAGAAGATAAAGTGTGCATCTTTCTGCCTTAAGGGAGATGCTAGAATATAGTGGAAGAGAGTCAAGGCCAAGAGAAATGTCAGCCAGATGACATGGGCCGACTTCAAGACTGAGTTCTTCGAAGAATACTTTCACATGCAAGTAACCAACAAGCATTATGATGAATTCACGGAGTTCAGACAAGGAGAACTATCCGTGGATGAAGCAGTGAAGATGTTTAAGCGGTTAGCTCATCTGTGCCCAGAGCTAGTTAGCACAGAAAAAGAGATAGTTAGGCTAATGCTCAAGATGTTAAGGCCTGAGATAGCGTTAAAGGGGGCTAGCGGTGTTAAGAGGCTGCAAACCTCCGAAGAACTAATAAGTAGTGCTTTGATCACTGAGCACTACTTAAACAGTATAAAGGCCACCAGGAAGGTTGAACGATGAAGTTCTTAACAACCTTACCGTCAGGGGAAGTAATGGCCTCTACTGAGAGGCTAAGGGCAGTATCAGTCTAGATTTCCAACCGAGAGCTCTACAGTGACTTGGTAGTCCTTGAGATGAAGGATTGCGATGTCATTTTTAGAAATGGACTTCTTGAGCAAGTATAATGCTTCTATAGACTGCCGCAAGAAAAAAAGTCAAGTTCACACCAGAAGCAGAACCTTCATTTGAGTTTATTGGGGACCCAAGGAGAAAGATAAATAGGTTCCTATCTACCTTACAAGCTCAGAGAATGTTAGAGAAGGGGTGCTCTGGTTTTCTAGCTCATATAGTGGATGCAAGTCAAGGAGAAGGATTGAAGAGAGAAGAAGTGAGGGTAGTCTGTGACTATACTGAGGTGTTTCCTGAAGAGTTACCAGGACTCCTTCCCAATCGGGAAATTGAGTTTGAAATTGAGTTGGCCCCAGGAACCAACCCAATTTCGAAGGCACCTTATCGCATGGCACCAGCAGAACTGAAAGAATTACAAGAACAATTGCAAGAGCTGCTTGACAAGGGTTTCATCCGCCCTAGTCATTCACCTTGGGGAGCTCCTGTACTGTTGGTCAGGAAGAAAGATGGATCTATGCGAATGTGCATAGATTATCGAGCTTTGAATAAGGTAACCATCAAGAACAGATATCCTTTGCCAAGGATAGATGATTTATTTGATCAGCTGAAGGGAGCCACAGTGTTCTCCAAGATAGATCTGCGATCAGGTTACCATCAGCTCAGAGTGAAGGAGAGTGATGTGCCAAGGACTGCTTTCAGTACAAGATATGGGCACTATGAGTTTGTGGTCATGCCCTTTGGAGTGACAAACGCCCCTGCGACGTTTATGGATCTAATGAATAGAGTGTTCAAGGATTTTCTGGACAAGTTCGTCATTGCCTTCGTTGATGATATCCTAGTGTATTCAAAGACTCGGAAAGAACATGAAGGACACCTGAAGATAGTGTTGCAAACCTTACACCAGAAGGAGTTGTACGCCAAATTCTCAAAGTGTGAGTTTTGGCTTGATCAGGTGGCCTTCCTAGGCCACATTGTACCCAAAGAAGGCATTCAAGTTGATCCAGCCAAGATAGAAGCAGTCAGCAACTGGTGTAGACCCAAGAATGCCAGTGAAATCAGAAGCTTCTTAGGCCTGGCAGGATATTACAGAAAATTTGTGGAGGACTTTTCCAGAATAGCCTCTCCACTCACAGCCCTGACCAGAAAGAATCAGAAGTATGAGTGGTCAGATAAATGCGAGCACAGCTTCCTAAAACTGAAGAAAAGATTGACCAGTGCTCCCATCCTGACTGTTCCAGAGAGTGACAAGGCCTTTGACATCTACAGTGATGCATCCAAGATGGGCCTTGGAGCTGTCCTCATGCAAGACGGTAAAGTAATAGCATACGCCTCCAGACAGCTCAAGGACTATGAGAAGAATTACCCTACACACGACCTTGAGCTAGCAGCTGTGGTTTTTGCACTGAAGCTTTGGAGACACTACCTGTATGGAGTGCAGTGCAGAATCTTCACAGACCATCAGAGTTTGAAATACTTCTTCACTCAGAAGGATCTGAATATGAGGCAGCGCAGGTGGCTAGAGTTGGTCAAAGATTATGACTGTGAAATCCTCTACCACCCAGGTAAAGCTAATAAAGTGGCAGGTGCACTGAGCAGGAAATCCTGTACAGCACTGATGTCCCTATCATCACTGTCTGTACCACTTCAGAAAGAAATAAAGGATTTTGGAGTCGAGGAAATAATTGGGCAACTTTCTGCATTGACTCTAGAGTCAACCCTGTTTGTGGATATACAAGGAAAGCAAAGTCAAGACCCAGAGATCCAGAAGATCAAGCAGGAGATCCAAGAGGTAGAAAATTCAGAGTTTCGAATATCAGATAGTGGCATCCTCTATCTTGGAGACCGCCTTTGCGTCCCCAATGATGAGGAACTAAGGAAGAATATTTTAGAAGAAGCCCACAGTACCCCATACTCTATGAATCCTGGTTCTACCGAGATGTATCAAGATCTAAGGAAAAGATTCTGGTGGTCTGGACTCAAGCGAGACGTGGCCAGATATATCAGTACCTGCTTGACCTGCCAGAGCCCTATAAATACCGTATGAGATCAAGTAACCATGCGAATTAATCAATCCTAGAGCCAAGACCAAAAACCCTCACCTCTCCCTCTCCTTCTCTCTCTCTCGGCGGCGCAACAAAGAAGAAGAGGAAGTTCCTCGGTTCTTCTTCCCTCCTCCACCGAACTCCGGCTGAGGCTTATAGAAGAAAGGTAGAGGAGTCCTCTACCTTGCGTGGTTCTCAGGGAGGTCGGAAGAGGGGCCGGCGGCCGGTTGCAGGCGGCGCAACCTAGGGTTGCGTCGGCGCCTCAAGCAAGAGGAAGAAGCGGTCGCGCGGGTTTTTGTGGCTGAGAAGAAGGTTGTTTCTTTCCTTCTTCTTCTTCTTCATCTTACTCTCAAGGTGTACTTCTGATCCGGAGGGCTTGGAGCCGGCTCCGGTCGACGGCAACGCAAAGGGAAGGGAAGAGGCGCCGGCGGCGCAAACCCTAGGGCCTAGGGTTTTCGGCTGGTTGAAGAAGTGGATAGATTGGAGCTCTTGGTGATCTCAGATCGCAGTAGATCATCACCCACACGACATTCACGAAGGGAGGGACATAAGGTAGAAGACCGCGAGGTGATCGGAAAGGTATAACCTTCCATACTCTCCTTTGTATTTTCTTATGTCATGTATGTGCCATGTTAATATGTCTCGTCATTTTATGTGTTAGAATTTATTGTTTTGCTTGCAAAATATATTTAATAAATTCTTAACTGGGCCCCGACCATAAACACAAAAGCCAGCGATCAACTCGTCGCCTTTTCCACGGTCGAATGATCGAGCAAATCGCATGGCCAATTTTGGTAATTGGCTAAGATGCAATTTGGGTCGTTCGATACGACACAAGATGGTCGATGGGAAACGGCTCTCTATTCAGATTAAATTCTTAATTCGTAGGCATAGAGAGGTCTCTCAGATCGACTAGGTAATTGCTAGGGAAACTCGCCAAGCCATACCCATCAGACCTTGCTATGGAGGCTGGATATTTGGCAGCCTGCGTGGCTGCCAAGATAGTTACATGGTTCAGGAACCACAAGATGGACTTCGATGTGATTCCTGGTTTGCTCAGAACTATCACATTTGATGTGATTAAAATGGAGCAGTTGCAAACTCGAAGGAATCACGAGTCCATAAGGTGAGTAAACACATAGAGCGTAAGTACCACCCAGAAGAGGAATAGTCGTTGTTGCCTAGATTGCATCAGAGGATGACCTAGGTGGATCATTTCACTAAGGCCTTAGTAGCGAGAGCTTTTAGGCATGTGAAGGATCTAGAGGTCAGATGTATGACATTTTGAAAACAGCAAAGTCATTGAGAATAAGTGGGAGATTGTTAGGATGTATACTAAAAGCTTTGCTTTTGGATTAGAATACATTTTCATTTTAAAGAGAATCACAAAATCACACAGTTCATGCTTATATTAGTATGTGCATAAAATGTCCAATACTTGGCATTGTAGATAACATGGTGCGTAGTGTCACACAGAAGATCATATTATCAGGTTCCTTGCAGAAGTCTAAGAAAGTGGCTCACAACCGAGATGGAGTTGGACAAAGCATCGAGATTGTTGTAGTGTAATTAGGTGTGGTTTATCTAAACAATAGAATTACATTAGTGTACTTTGTGCACTTTGAGTAGGACCAAAAGAGAGTTCATCCAATTTTGTACTGACTTCGTAAATTGGATTAGACCTTGGATAAATATCATGGAGTACGATCTCTTAATCCCAAAATAATAACGGGCACTTATAATTATATATTATTTCTTTGACTTACCAAAGGGTGAGATTTATTCTGTTAAATCAATAAGCTCGGTAAGTTAGAAAATAATATTAATTATATGGTATGCCATTGATTATTGATGGAATCCGTGTCCTAGCGACTCGGGATGATGATTCCACCTTGGTGAGCTCAAAAGGATCATCATGTCAAATCTTGCAAGTGTACTATAGTCCGGCATGATGAAAAGGTTGAGTGGTACTAATCAAGGATTAAGAGGATAGTTAATTTAATTATCAGTAAATTAAATTAATTATCAGACATTCGATATCTTAAACACGGGGAGATGGACGACTCATAATAGGTGGAGCCCATATGAAAATATGGGGGTTGGTGAGGAAGTACAATGGGATCCTTTAGTTGAATGGATCACCATTAATGGATCGGGTTTGGATCGATTAGCGGGCCAAGAACCAACTCCTCCTCATGGTCCCTATCTTAGCCCTATAAATACCCCATAGGAGTCATGCTACAAGGCTTAATGAATTAATCTACAATTAATTGGAAATTATTCCAATTATCAAACCCTAAAAGCAATTGAAGCAAAGTAACCAGAAGCCAGCAGACCAAGTTAAGGAGGGTGCTCCCAGTGTCCCGGGCGCCCCCGTTAGCTCCGAGGCCGATTCTGGAGGGATAAGCACTGACCGAGCTGCGGATGATGTTTCTCGGATCCGAAGGCACGTGTCAGGCGCCCCCGACGTCCAAGGCGCCCCCTGGAGCACTATAAAAGGGCTCGACCCCTAAGGCTTCATACATCAATCTTCCAATGCCTCTACGCTCTTCGTTCAAGCGCTCTGCTCTAGAAAACTCCGATCTCAAGATTCTAGTGCCAACGACGACCCTCTGCACCGAAGTACAATCTACACCGGGCGTCGGTAACGAAAAGCATACGTGTTTAATTACTGCAATAATTCTGTATCAAACCTTGTAACCTTTTGCCTAAATATAGAATTGCCCGCAGTAAACGGTCAAGGACCATGGGCCTTGGAGTAGGAGCCGATCGCGACTCTGAACCAAGTAAAAGTACTTGTGTTCTTCTTGTGTGTTTGTTTTTATTTCCGCTACGCATTGTCTTAGTTTTATCCGAAAACGTTTTCACGATATTCACCCCCCCCCTCTATCGTGTTTTCTCGATCCAACAAGTGGTATCAGAGCGGGGAAGCTCAAATTTGGTGCAACCACCAATTTGAGAATTTTCGGATTTTTACGAAATCTTTTTAATTCTTTTTTCGTTCGAAGATTTTATCGTTAATCGAGGTTGGTGCAACACCACTCGATAAATTCTTTTAAATATTTTATTCCCGCACTGCTAATCCAAGACCAAGTCTTGGGACAGTTCTTTTCCTATTTTTTCAGAATTACTAAATAGCCATGCAAGAAGAGTTCAGTACAGCCAGACCACCACTTTTCAGTGGGGAGGATTTCTCCTACTGGAAGAGTCGGATGGAAGTCTATCTGAAAACTCAGGTGGACATGTGGATAATAATCCAGTTTGATCTGGAAATCCCAAGAAATGCTGAAGGAGTGCCACAACCTTACACTGATTGGGACGCCTCACTTAAAAGGACGATTGAGGCCGATGCTAAAGCGACTCAAACACTTCAATGCGGCCTAACCAAAGAAGAACTGAATCGAGTAGGACCATTCAACAGTGCAAAGGAGCTCTGGGGTAAGTTAATTGAGTTGCACGAAGGAACCTCCGACACCCGCATCAGCAAGAGGGACCTACTACTAAACAAGCTGTACACAATCAAGATGAACGACAGCGAATCTGCAGCCCAGCTCCACGCTAGAATTCAGGAGCTGATGAACGGTCTACACACAATCGGTCACAAGGTAGAGAACCGTGACCTGATCAGGTATACTCTTAACGCTTTCCCGAGAAATACTTTGTGGGCATCTATGGTAGATGCGTACAAAGTTTCAAGGGATCTTTCTAAAATAAAATTAGATGAATTATTTTCTGAGCTTGAATTACATGAGCAGATTAACTGTACCCTGGCCGAGAAAGGCATTGCTTTTGTTGCAGGCAAGATAGGAAAAATGGTCAAGAAGAAGCCTCAACCTACACCCGAGTCTGACTCAGACTCAGACTCAGAAGACAACGAAGGAGAACGACCCAAGCTGGTCCGGCTTGCCCGGAACTACTACAAGGAATTGAAGAATCAGTCCAACAGAAGAAAAGCCAGTCGAATGAAGGAGGATCCGGCTGAACCATCCAAGAACAAATCAAGTGTGATCTGCTTCGAATGCAACAAGAAGGGACATTTCAAATCGGAATGCCCTAATATGAAAGAAGCCAAGAAGACAAGAAGGAAGAAGGCCCTTCAAGCAACGTGGGACGAATCTTCGTCCGAAGAAGAAGAAGAGGGCCCACAGTCGAACCTGCTCGCCGTAACTGCTTCGGAAAAAATCGAGACCGAATCAGAATCGGAGTCGGATGACGGAAAACTCACATTTTCAGAGGATGGCAAAATCACTGTAAGTGGATTTTCTAGAATTCAATTATTCGAATTAATTGCCTATCTATCTCGCGACTTGGCGAAAGCCAAAATCCGAGTCGAGTCCCTCCGACAGGAAGTAAAACTCCTGAAAGAGGGAGCTGACTCTAGATCCTTAACTAAGAAGGTTCAAGAAGGAATCTCTACTCAAGTTGAAAAACTTGAGAAAGAGAACTCCTCCTTGAAAACTCAAGTCAAGGACCTTAGAGCAGCCTTAGAACGATTCACTTCTGGTTCCAAGGGTCTTGACATGATCCTTGGAAAACAGAAGTCGGTTCTAAATCGATCCGGGTTAGGCTATCGAACCAAGGCGAGACAAAGGTCATACTATGCTGTACTGAATCAGTCTAGACCTAAAGTTCAAGCATGGGTACCCAAACTTTGCCTGAACAACCAAACTAGATCAAATCAGTATTGGATCCCTAAGGACAAGATTCACATCTTGCCGAACCATTATCGTGGCTTTAGTCCAGGGGGAGCCAACTTAAAAACAATCTTTATAGTTAAATAAATTGCTTTTCTTGTTTTAAAATTGCATGATTGTTTGTCTATTTATTTTCTGCAATTTACCATGCTTAGACCTAGGACTGGTTAGACTAAGGACTAAACCAATTAACTGAAATTTGAACAACATAGTATTGGGTGGCGGTGAGATGATAGTACGTTAGGGAAGCCTTTTCTAATAAGGTCAAGTATACACTACTTGGTCTCTTTAGACTGGTGAAACTAGCCGAAGCTACCGATCCAAGACCCAAACTAGTTAGACTAGAATTTCTCAAAAAGTAATCATGAAAATGAAATTTCACTAAAAGGCTTTGTCAAGGAAAGGGTTGATGATCCAATAAGGCTACGGCCAAAGAAGGTCTAGTGCCTCGCCAAGACCTGGAAGCCAATTTTTGAAATTCAAATTCAATTTATTCTTTGTCAAATTCGAATCTAACACAAATTTTCAGTTAATCGTAGATTCAAACACTCTTTTTCAAAATAAATTCAAAACCAATTGTTTTCAAAATTAATTTAACTTTTCAAAATTAATCTTGATTTTTCAAAATAAATTCTTACTCCTATTCAAAACTTGTCTCACAAAAACCCATAAGGCTAACGTGATTGATAACTCTAGATTAGGTGAGACAGACTAGGTTGTGAAAATCAATTTAAGCTATCCTTAATTCCAATTGGATCCAAATCAACAAAACTCTTTATGTGTGGGAACATAAAGATTTGGACCAATGGATGTTGGATAGCGGATGCTCCAGACACATGACTGGGGATAAATTGACATTCACCAAACTCAAGTTCAAGAACCTAGGCTCAGTAGCATTTGACAACAATGCTACACTCAAAGTGATTGGGTTAGGTAACATTGAACTCAAATCTGATTTTATCATTAAAAAGGTACTTTTGCTTGAAATCTTCAAATTCAACTTGCTTAGCATAAGTCAATTGTGTGATACTGGTTATGTAGTTACCTTTACCAACTCTAACTGCCTGATTAGAAACTTGCAAGACTAAGAAATCATGCTTTAGGGCACTAGGAAAAATAATGTTTACACTATAAACCTACCCTTAGTACCTAAATGCATGTTAACTCAGTTAGAAGAATCAAACCTCTGGCATAGGAGATTAGGTCACACTAATCTAAGATTAATTTCAAAAATCACCCAACTTGGCCTAATTAAAGGAATACCTAGAATTAAGAACTAGGAAAACATAATATGTGAATCATGTAGCCAAGGTAAACAAACTAGGTCTAATCACAAACAAATTCAATCAGACATAACTCAAACAACACTTGAGCTCCTGCACCTTGACCTATTTGATTCACATGGAGCCAAGTCACTAAGCGAAAATCGGTACTGCTTAGTAATTGTTGATGATTACTCTAGGTTTACTTGGGTTAGGTTCCTAAAAACTAAAGATGAAACCCTAAACCTATTTATTAATTTTTGTAAGTTAATTGAAAATCAAAATGATACCAAAATCAAAAGACTTAGGAGTGATCATGGGGGAGAGTTTGAAAATCAACGATTCGAGGAGTTTTGTAAGATAAACGGGTATATACATGGATTTTCGTGTCCTAGAACCCCCCAGCAAAATGGATAGTAGAACGAAAAAATAGAACCCTACAGAAAGCCGCTAGGGCTATGCTCAATGAATTTAACCTAGCTAACCAATTTTGGGAAGAAGCAATTAGTACGGCTTGCTATATCCAAAATAGGGTCCTAATTAACAAACGACATAATAAAACACCTTATGAATTATACTACCATAGACTTCCAAATCTACATTACCTAAGGGTCTTTGGGTGCAAAGTCCATATCCTAAACACCAAAGACTATCTAGGTAAATTCCAATCTAAGTCAACCCCAGGGGTCTTCTTAGGATATTCAACTACAAGTAGGGCCTATAGGGTTTACAACAAACAAACTAACAAAATTGAAGAAACAACAAATCTAATATTTGATGAGGAAATTAATTCAAAATCTAATAATCCAGATCTAAATCCATCAAATATTGAACACGAAGATAATGAACCAATTGTTGAACCACTAATTGAACCCCTAAATGAACTAACAATTGAACCAATAATTGAACCAACCCAAATAGTTGAACCAAACCTTCCAGCCGGACCTGAGGCTGAACCAAGTTCTAGAAAAACCAAAAAACCCATACTTAGTTACCCAACTGATCAAATTGTGGGTGATCCAACCTTAGGAGTCAGAACTAGGTCTTCCTATATAAATCTTAGTTAGATTGCACTGTTTTCAAAAATTGAACCTAAGACTATAGAGGAAGCCTTACCTGATCCTGATTGGATCATAGCAATGCAAGAGGAGTTAGCCGAATTTGAAAGGAACCAAGTCTGAGAACTAGTACCTAAACCTGAGGGCAAATCCATTATTGAAACTAAGTGGGTTTTTAGGAATAAGCTAAATGATCTAGGAGAAATAGATAGAAATAAAGCCTGCTTAGTAGCCAAAGGGTTCAGTCAAGTCGAAGGGTTAGACTATGACGAAACCTATGCTCCAGTAGCTAGACTTGAGTCCATTAGGATGTTGTTAGCCTTTGCACCCCATAAAGGATTTAAACTCTACCAAATGGATGTAAAGTCAGCTTTTCTAAATGGATTTATCAAGGAAGAAGTCTATGTAGGTCAACCCCCCGGTTTTGAGGACTTGGAAGAACATGACCATGTTTACAAACTCAATAAGGCACTATATGGACTAAAACAAGCACCTAGGGCATGATATGAACGTTTGTCAACCTACCTAATTTCTAAAGAATTTAAACAAGGACAAATTGACTCAACCCTATTTATTAAAACCTTAGAAAAAGAAATCTTTATTGCCCAAATCTACGTTGACGATATAATTTTTGGGTCCACCAACTCAAATTTCTTAAAAGAATTTGTTAAAATAATGGAAAATGAATTCGAAATGAGCTTAGTTGGTGATCTTAACTTCTTTCTAGGGTTACAAATTAAGCAAACTAGGGATGAAAATTATGTCCATCAATCCAAATATGCTAAGGAGTTAATAAAGAAATTCAAAATGGACAACTCCAAAAGCATAAGTACCCCTATGACCACAAATGTAAAAATAGATAGTGACCCTGATGGTAAACCAGTTAACCTTAAACTTTATAGAAGTATGATTGGTAGTCTACTTTACCATACAGCCAGCAGACCCGATATCCTTTTTGCTGTAGGAATGTGTGCTAGATACCAAACCTGTGCTAAGGAAACGCACTTAGTAGCCCTAAAAAGAATACTTAGATACATTAAGGGCACCCTAAATGTAGGGATTTGGTATCCTAGGACCTCAACTTTTGACCTATCAGGATACTCGGACTCTGACTATGCAGGTTGTAAACTAGATAGAAAGTGTACAAGTGGAAGCTGCCAACTCTTAGGAAATAATTTAGTAAGTTGGTGCAGCAGAAAGCAACACTGTGTAGCTCTATCCACAACTGAAGCTGAGTATGTTGATTTAGGAGAGTGTGTAGCACAACTCTTATGGATGATGCACACTCTTAAGGACTTTCAGCTTAACTACACCCAAACCCAAGTCTACATTGATAATATAAGTTCAATTAATCTAACTAAAAACCCAATCCAACACTCTAGAACTAAACACATAGAAGTTAAACACCACTTCGTAAGAGATCACGTAGCCAGAGGTGAGATAGTCCTTAAGCATGTAGACTCAAAATCTAACTTAGCTGATATATTCACCAAACCCTTACCTGAGTCTGAGTTCAGCTCACTAAGAAGGCAGTTAGGGTTATGCTTGGTAGAATAAGTTTGCTCTACTTCTGTTTTTTTTTAAAACTACTTTATTACTTGATTTTAAGAACAATTCCTACTTAATTTTGAAAAAACATTTTCTTTATGCATTTTTAAAATGATTTTTCGACTTAGTTTTTCTTATGAAAAATTACCCCCTTCAAAACTAGGGTTTTCTCGCAAATGGACTTAGCTTAGGCTCAAACCTTAGAACTGCATGCACCTATAGATCTATAAGCCAACATCTCA
Source organism: Boesenbergia rotunda (assembly GCA_024364735.1). Lineage (NCBI taxonomy): Eukaryota > Viridiplantae > Streptophyta > Magnoliopsida > Zingiberales > Zingiberaceae > Boesenbergia > Boesenbergia rotunda. The sequence goes on along the minus strand of JAGFNQ010008262.1, from coordinate 34,984 downwards.
CAAGCACCTTAGGGTACTTTTGATTGATAACCTAGAATGGGTTGATGCTTAGGTCTTTGCCTTGATTCAAGATGCTTTAAGTCAGTGCATCTGCAGTAATTGGGGCACTAAAAACCAAATAAACAATAATCAGGTTAAGTGTCAAGCTTAGAAAATCTAACTTGAACAGATCACTTAACTTGACTAACCCTAGCGAAAGCTACTATTTATAATAGTCAGTAAGTAGCTAATTGGGTTAGACAGGACCCAAAAGAGAAAATTCACATTGATTTAGTCCAGTTATACATTGAATTGGTTCAATACAGCACCTTACTTCTATTACTTAGCATGTTTTTTTTTCTATATTGTTTTTTTTTATATATGGCAAAGGGGGAGAGGTTGGAAAGGAGAGAAAAGAAGAGTTGAAATTTTTTCAAATATTGAAATTTTTGAAAAAACCTCAATTCTTTCAAAATATTTATCTCCTTTTTCAAAAAGTAAATTCATATATCTCCTGTTTTTCAAAAAAAATTTAACTTTGGTTATTTAAATACTTAAGTTCATTTTTGAAAATTAACTTTTCTTGGTTTCAAAAATTTCTCAAAGCAATTATTCTGGGAAAATTTTCAAAAAAATTTCTAAGTCAATAAATTCAAAAAAAAATGTGTTTGAAAAATATTTCTGAAAAATGCTCTCTAAGTATTTAAGTACTTAAACTGCTAGATAACATCTCTAAGTACTTAGACATTCAAAATTTCTTAGTTTCAAAAACTATTCCAAATACATATTCTAAATCCGTTGGTTGGTTGAACATTCTCTAAGTATAAAATTCAAATTCTCCTGAAAATTGTCAAACTCAAAATATTTTGAAGAGTGGTTTCTAACTTACATTTTCATAAAATTTTTCTAAGTGTTTACAAAATTGAAAAGTTTTTTTTGGACTTAGAAATTTTTTCAAGCCCCATGAACTTTTGAAAAACTCAGGAGGAGATTTCTTCCAGGGGGAGGAAATTAACTTTGATTCGTACTTATCTGTATGATTAACTTAACTTTTTGAACCGGGTTGCCATAAATCAAAAAGGCGGAGATTGTTGGTGCAGGCATCACCTAAGTCAAACCTAGGTTTTGATAAATGGCAAAGGGTTCAGAAGTTAAGATGTTATTTGTATCTAATACGTTGACTAAGTATGCAGGAAAGAAGCCCTAGGTACACTAGGAATGAAGTCCTGGTCGAAGACTGGGCACGAAGCCCTGGCAAGGAGCTGGGCACCGAAGACCTGCTCGAAAGGTGGGCACAAAGTCCTGGTTGAGGACTGGGCACGAAGCCTTGGCAAGGAGCTGGGCACCGAAGACCTGCTCGGAAGGTGGGCACGAAGACCTGGTCAGGTGCATCAAACAAAAGTCCAACCGGAGGAGCCGGTTGGCAAAAGGTAAACTCTCCTGAGAGGAGTAGGTGAGGATGCGTTCCCCGTCGAGGGAACAGTAGGCGTCAGTTCGACCTAGGGTTCCATTTGGGAGACCCGAAGTCAGATCCAAGACAGCTACGGCTGTAAAAAAATTATCTAATACTCTTGCTTTGCTGTTTTAGAACTAACCTTGAATGCAGGACCGAAGGAATATTGTGTTTCTGCAGCTCAGAACACCCCAAAGGAGAGGGCCAGATAGCTGGCTAGGGCGCCGTGGAGGTCACGGGTGCCCCCAAGGACAAGGCAAAACAAGGAAGCAAGAGTTGTTTCGAAACTGCAGTAAGCAGGGCGCCCCGGAGGCCCCGGGCGCCCAAGGTCAAAGCAATCGAAGCAAAGTAACCAGAAGCCAGCAGACCAAGTCAAGGAGGGCGCCCCTAGTGTCCCGGGCGCCCCCGTCAGCTCCGAGGCCGATTTTGGAAGGATATGCGCTAACCGAGCTACGGATGAGGTTTCTCAGATCCGAAAGCACGTGTCAGGTGCCCCCGACGTCTAGGGCGCCCGCAGGAGCACTATAAAAGGGGCTCGACCCCTAAGGCTTCATACATCAATCTTCCAACGCCTCTACGCTCTTCGTTCAAGCGCTCTGCTCCGAAAAACTCTGATCTCGAGATTCAAGCGCCGACGACAACCCTCTGCACCGAAGTACAATCTACACCGGGCGTCGGTAACGAAAAGTATACGTGTTTAATTACTGCAATAATTCTGTATCAAACTTTGTAACCTTTTGCGCAAATATAGAATTGCCCGCAGTAAACGGTCAAGGACCGTGGGCCTTGGAGTAGGAGCCGACCGCGACTCCGAACCAAGTAAAAGTACTTGTGTTCTTCTTGTGTGTTTGTTTTTATTTCCGCTGCACGTTCTCTTAGTTTTATCCGAAAACGTTTTCACGATATTCACCCCCCCCTCTATCATGTTTTCTCGATCCAACATTCTTCTCCTTTCTTCTTCTTATCTTCACCTGAAGTTCGACATTAGGATGTGGGAGGACCACCTCCTGTTCTTCTTGGCCGGAGCGAGTTCCGGTGGGAGGAGACCTTGTCGGCGGCGGCAACAACACCACCAAAGGGTTGTAGCGCCAATACCCTACAACCAGGGGTCCCGGCGGCAATCTGTGGAGGAACCACCCTTCTCCTTCTCGTCCTTGGATCGACAGGCAGCTGCAGGAGGGTGGAGAGGCGGGTGGTGGCGAGAGAGGAAGACCTTCTTCCTTGGTTGGGCCGGCGGCAGCTTGCCTTGTGCAAAGTTGGCCGACGCACGTAGGAAGAAGGAAGGAGGAGCTGCCATCTCCTTGTGTGCTTGTGGTTGCGGGATAGGAGGTGGTGGAGGAGGCCGTATAGGGTGGTTGTGAGGGAGAAGAGTTCTCCTTCCTCAACATATTCTTCTTCTTCTTCCTTAAAGGGTGGTCGGCGGCATTGAAACCCTAGTTCTAGGGTTTCCTATTGGTTGGCACAAAGAAAGGAAGAGATAAGAAGATGGATTAATTGGTAAGCCTTGGTGACTCCGCATCTTGGTAGATCGTCGCCCACACGACGTCCAGGAGGGGAGGGTCATAAGGTAGAAGACTGCGAGGTAAACGGCGAGATATATCTCCCATCAGGTGTTGCTCAGAAGATCATGTTATCAAGTTCCTTGCAGAAGTATAAGAAAGAGGCTCACAAACGAGATGGAGTTGGACAAACCATCGTGATAGTTGTAGTGCAATTAGGTGTGGTTTATCTTAACCATAGAATTGCACTAGTGCACTTTGTGTGCATTGAGTAAAACCAAAAGAGAAGTCATCCAATTTTGTACTGACTTCATAAGTTGGATTAGACCTCGGACTATATTATGGAGTACGATCTCTAAATCCTAAAATAATAATGAGCACATGTAGTTAATTAATTATTACTTTGATTCACCAATGGGCGAGATCTATTCTGTTAGATCGATAGACCCGGTAAGTTAGGTAATAATTTTATCTGCATAGTGTGCCGTTGATTATTGATGAAATCCGTATCCTAGTGAGTCGGGATGATGATGCCCCCTTGGTGAGCTCAAAAGGATCATCATGTCAAATCTTGCAAGTGGACTATGGTCTGACATGATGAAAAGGTTGAATGGTACTAATCAAGGATCAAGTGGATAATTAATTTAATTGTCAGTAAATTAAATTAATTATTGGGCATTCAATATCTTAAATACGGGGAGATGGACGACTCATAATAGGTGGAGCCCATATGAAAAATGAGGGTTGGTGAGGAAGTTCAATGGGATTCTTTAGTGGAATGGATCTCCATTAATGGATCGGGTTTGGATCCATTAGCGGGCCAAGAACCAACTCCTCCTCATGGTCCCTACCTTATCCCTATAAATACCCCATAGGAGTCATGATACAAGGCTAATCAATCCACAATTAATTAGAAATTATTCCAATTATTAAACCCTAAAAATCTCTCTCTCCTCTCTTCTCTCCCACCTCCTCCCTAGGGCAAACCCGACGTGGAAGAAGGAGGGCTTTTCTTCCTCCTTTCTTCTTCTCTACTCTTCCAGTTCATTGCCAGCCACCAACATCCACCGGTAGAGTTCTTCTCTGTCGGTTTTGGTGTGCAGCGAGGAGGGAGGAGGCGTGGTTTGCCGGCACAAGGGAGAAAGGTGGCGCCGACGGTGGAGGTAAGGAAAACCATTGGTTTTCTTCACCTTTCTTCTTCCCTCTCTTTTCGTCTTTCTTCTTGATGCTCACTGAACAAGGAGAGGTGTTGTCTTTCTTTGTGGTGTGCGGAATCAAGTGGAGGAAAGGGTGGCCGGCGGTGAAGCATGGCACTCTCTTTTGGTGTTGTCGCCGGAAAAGGGATAAAGTGGAGGGGATCTTCTTCCTTTCAGGCCTGCTGCCATGAGATAGGAAGAGGAAGGAAGGGTTGGCAAGTGTGTGTGTGAAGAGGAGGAGCTCATCTTCCCCTCAGGGTCTTCTTCTTCCTTGAAGGGTGGCCGGCGGTATTGAAACCCTAGCTCTAGGGTTTCCTCTTGGTTGGCGCAAAGAAAGGAAGAGACAAGAAGAAGGATTAATTAGCAAGCCTTGGTGACTCCGCGTCTTGGTAGCTCGTCGCCCACATGACGTCCAAGAGGGGAGGGGTCATAAGGTAGAAGACTACGAGGTAAACGACGAGGTATAATTCTCCCAAGCTCCGTTTTACTTTTGCTATATTTCTTGCTTTGATATTTGTTATCATATGCATGATGTTAATTAATTATCATAGATTAATTATGTAAGATGTGTATACTGAAAGATATGAATTTCTTTATATGAACATCATAGTTATGAAAAGAGAATCACAACTACACTAGGTGCTTGTTTACATTAGTACATGCATGAAGTCCAATTACTTTGCATTGTAGATAACATGGTGTATGGTGTCTCATGAAAGTGTTGGATCGAAGAAAATGATAGAGGGGGGTGGCTGTGAATATCATTAAAAACTTTTCGGACTAAGAAAGAGCAAATATGCAGCGGAAAGAAATAAATCACACAGGATCACAAGTAAATTTTTTACTTGGTTCGGAGTCACGGTCGGCTCCTACTCCAAGGCCCATGGTCCTTGACCGTTTACTTTGGGCAATACTATATTCGCAATAAAAGATTTACAAGTTAAGTACAAGAGTATATCAGGAAATTGAAATTGCTAAACTTTTCATTACCGACGCTCGAGGTGGATCGAATTTCGGAGCAGAGGGTCGTCGTTGGCGCTGGGATCTCGAAGTTTGAATTTGTCGGGGCGTAGCTCTTGAACGAAAAGCTTTGGAGCATTGAGAAACAGTGATGTCGAAGCCTTGGGGGTTCACCCCCTTTTATAGTACCCATGGGGGCGCCTGATCCGTTGGGGGCGCCTGTCACGTGCCTTCACCTGCGAGAACCTCAATCCGCAGCTTGGTCAGCGCTTATCCCCTTCGATTCGGCCCCTGGGCTGACTGGGGCGCCCGGGACCTCTCGGGCGCCTGGGTTGACCTAGTCTATTGGCTTCGTGGCAGATATGCTTCGATGGCTGCTTTGGCATTGACCTTGGGCGCCCAGGACCACCCGGGCGCCTAACCTAGTGCAGTTCGAAGCAGTCTTGCTTCCTTGATGTTTTGGCCTTTTACCTTGGGCACCCGGGACCTCCCAGGCACATAGCCCAGTAACCTGCCCCCTTCCTTTGGGGCGTTCTGAGCTGCAGAAACACAATCCTTTGGCCCCTGCAACCAAGGTTAGTTCTAAAACAAACTAAGCAAGAGTGTTAGTCATTCTTTACAGCCTTAGCTATCTTGGTTCTGACTTCGCGTCTCCCAAATGGAACCCTAGGTCGAACCGACGCCTACTGTTCCCTCGACGGGGAACGCGTCCTCACCTACTCCTCTCAGGAGAGTTTACCTTTTGCCAACTGGCTCCTCCGGTTGGACTTTTGCCCAGTCCAACTGACCAGGACTTCGTGCCCAACTTCCGATCAGGTCTTCGGTGTCCAGCCCCTTGCCACGACTTCATGCCCAGTCCTTGACCAGGACTTCTTTGCCCGACTTCCGGTCAGGTCTTCTTGCCCAGTCCTTGACCAAGACTTCTTTGCCAGACTTTTGGTCAAGTCTTCTTGCCCAGTCCTTGACCAGGACTTCTTTACCCAGTGTACCAAGGGCTTCTTTCTGCACACTCAGTGAACAAGTTAGATCACAATAACATCTTAACTTTTGAACCCTTTGTCATTATCAAAACCCAGGTTTGACTTAGGTGCTGCCTGCACGAACAGGTAGATCATGTTATCAGTTCCTTGCTTAGTATAAAATAGAGGCTCACAACCGAGATGGAATTGGACAACCCATCAGAATGGTTGTAGTGTAATTAGGTGTGGTTGGTCTTGACCATAGAATTACACTAGTGTGCTTTGAGTACATTGAGTAGGACCCAAACCCGAGGTTATCCAATTTGTACTAACTCGATAATTGGATAGGACCTCAAGTTTATATTATGGAGTATGATCCCTTAATCCTGATATAATAACGGGCATATATTATTAACTATTATTTCTTTGATTCACCAATGGGCGAGATCTATTTTGTTAGATCGATAGACCCAGTGAGTTGGGAAATAATATTAATAATATGATGTGTTGTTGATTATTGACGGAATCCGTGTCCTAGTGAGTCGGGTTGATGATGCCCCCTTGATGAGATCGAAAGGTTCATCATGCTAAACCTGCAGGTGGATTTGATCCAGCATGATGATAAGGTCGAGTGGTACTAGTCAACGACTTAGAGGTTAATTAATTTGAATTGTGAGTAATTTAAATTAATTAATAGACATACGAGATCTTAAACACGGGGGAATCGTAATATGTGGAGCCCATATGAAAATATGGGGGATGGTGAGGAAGTTCAATTAAGATGTTTTAGTGGAATGGATCTTAATTAATGGATCGGGTTTAGATCCATTGGTGGGCCAAGATCCAACTCCTCCTCTTGGTCCCTACCATAGCCCTATATATATACCCAAGGAGATCATGAAACCAAGGTAAGATCCAAGCGAACACACCCAAGGCCTCTCCCTTTCTCTCCTTCCCTCCTTCTCTCTCCTAGGTCAAGGTCGGCGCAAGGGAACAAGAGGGAGCTCCTTCCCTCTTTTCTTCTTCTCTTCTACACCATCTCCTGTCCAAGTCCAACATAAACAAGGAATAAGGGTCTTCTTCCTTTTGTGGTGCTCAGCGGTGAAGGGAGAGGGGCCGACGGCCGGTGGCCGGCGGTGAGTGGCGCAAGGAGGCTTGCGGTGGCGGCGCTCGGTTGAATGTGAGGAGGGGTTTCGGCCAACTTTGGGTGAGGGAGAAGGATCTTCTTCTTCTCCATCATCTACTTCTCCTTCCTCTCAAGGTGTGCAGTTGGTCTGGAGGGCTTTTGGGCGGCTCCGGCGGTCGGCGGCTCTAAGGGAGACTAGGTTGGCCTTGCGGCGCATAAACCCTAGTGGCTAGGGTTTTAGATTTCGGCCAAGCCAAGGGAAGAGCTCGTTTGGATAGCCTCGGTGATCTTGGTTCGCGGTAGATTGTCATCCACACGATGTCTACGAAGGGAGGGACATAAGGTAGAAGACCGCGAGGTGATCGGGAAGGTATATCTCTTCTCATGCTCCTTTGATTAACCTTATGTTGTTTGTGTGCCTTATTCATTCGTCTCATCATTTTATGTGTGTTAGTTTATTATTTTGATTTTGAATCATGATGAATAATTTATAACTGGACCCCGACCATGAACACAAAAGTCGACGATCCACTTGTCGCCTTTTCCGTGGTCGAATGGTCGAGCAAATCACAAGGCCGATTTTTGTAACTGGCCGAGTTGTGATTTGGATCGTTCGATATAGCACGAGATGATCGTTGGGAGATGGCTCTCCATTCGGATTAATATTTAATCCGTAGACATGGTGAGGACTCTCAGAATGACCGAGTATTCGCTTAGGAAACCCGCCAAGCCATACCCAACAGTTGGTATCAGAGCTGAGGTTTCCGGCTTTGTGTGTTTAGGATTGGTTAATTTTTTACATTTATTCATACATTTTATTTTGCTGGATGATCTGTGGATGTGCATAGGCTAACTTTGTGTTGCAGGCACGAGATTCCAACTTCATGGCCAAAATAATTGATGTGTGTGATGGTTAGGGATGGAAATAGGCCAAGCCAGCCCAGGCCTTTACCTTAACATGCCAGGCCTGTATAATAACAAAATGACCTGAGCCTGGCCTGTGGCTTGTTATAGGCTTTATTCTTGGCCTAAGCCTGGCCTGTTCAATAGTCTGGCCTAGCCTACAGTCTGTTTACAAAGCCTGTAATTTAATTCGGTTATCCAAAATACTTCTAATATATAAAATATAACAATTTGATTCGATTATCCAAAATACTAATTTAACAAATTAGCTAATGATACTGCTAATATATAAAATATGTATGTTATAGATAAAACAAAATTATGGTGTATTGGCAAGTAGGGTGTTAGATAAGGTGTTGCTCGGTAGTGTCTAAGGTTCAAATATCTATTTTGACAATATATATAATATAATTTTAACAGGCCCAGGCCAGGTCGGCCTGTCAGGCTTCTCTTTATATTGAGTCTGAGCCTGACTTGATAAGAAAAATAGGCCTGAGTATTATTTTATTTTTAAGCAGGCTAGGCCAAACACAGGCCAGGCCACAGGCCCCTGACAGGCCGCCTGGTCTATTTCCATCCCTAGTGATGGTTATGTGAAATTTTTGTAATTAATTAATCCTCGGGGTTGACAAGGCTAGATATTTAATTTTTTGTAATTTAATACGACACATATTTAGCCGAGCTTTTTATTTTACGTTCGATCTAGTTTTCATGTACACTCCTTCGTGGAGTATAGGATCGATGATGTAAAAATAATTAGCTAGTCATTTCAGCTTAGAGATCCCTCAAGGTAGCTTGCGCAGAAGGAAGGGCGACTGGAGGCGCATTAGAGACCAATAGCCATGAAAGTTGGAAAATCTAGGATTTTCTGCATTTTTCATATTTTTGGTTATGTGTTTGGTTGTGTGGTTGTGCTAAGTTAAAATTCCTCGAAATAAATTACTAAGTGGGAGAGGGACCCTTAGGGTCCCACAGCCTCCATTGCAATCTGATATGCGATGCGAACAAGCCCGCGCGTTGGCTCTGAGTGCCTTCCTCCATAACGGATAGCCTTGTTCTGCGGATCACTAGTTCAGAAAAGATTATAGAGGATTATTGAAGAGCGTGTGTACTTCCCCAACGGAAGGCACATAATCCTAAATAATTCTCTTAGTGTCGTGCAATGGTAAACACTTAGATACAATTATTAGTATCCTCCCCAATGGAGTCACTGCTAATAATTTGTAGGGTCGAAGTTGACCAACTATTAGTCTTACTTGTCAAAAAGTTAGGTTTGCACGATATTAAAATTAATGGGTAAAACCTTCTTGAATGAATGAAGGGTTTGTATACGTCCACACTAACATGGCATGTAAATTCTCGGTGTTTAAGATGTTGGTTGATTTCGAAAATTAATTATTTTGAGGAATCAATTTATTTTCGATTTCTAAATTAGTGTATGATGTGATTCTTAGGTTTTTCATAATGTCCTTTAACCGACTAGCCACCATTCTTAAAGAAAATAAACTTACTGACCCAAACTACATAGACTGGAAGAGGAACCTAGACATTGTCCTCACTGCCGAAGAGTACAAATTTGTACTCTTCGGGGAATGTCCGGAAATGCCTAGAGAAGACTCTGGTAAAGAGTTGAAACAACATTACAAGAAGTGGGTCAAGGCAGATGAGATGGCGCGGTACTACATTTTGGTATCTATGTTGAATGTGCTGCAACATCAGCATCAGGCCATGCCCATTGCTAGTGACATGATGCTGAACCTCAAAGATCTCTTTGGACACCAAGGTCGAGCTGCTAGGCAGTCCGCGATGAAGAGTCTGATGACGACCACTATGGTCGAAGGGACACCCGTAAGGGATCATGTCCTAAAGATGATGGCTCACCTCAATGAGATTGAGGTACTGGGAGCACAAATCGACGGGGAATCCCAGGTCGATATTATACTCCAGTCTCTGCCTAGGAGTTTTGAGCAGTTCAGGCTCAACTATAATATGAATAAAAGAGATTATATGTTGGGTGATCTGCTGGGAGAACTCCAGGCGGCAGAGGGCCTCTTGTGTCAGAACTCACAGGCCATAGTAACACAAAAGGTTTCTTCTTGTTTGTCGAATGGCAGGAAGAAGAAGAAACAAGGAGGGTTCAAGAAGGCAGCAGCTTCGCAGGGACCTCGGACTAGCATGAAGAAGCCGAAAGGCAAGTGCTTCATGTGCATGCAAACTAGGCACTAGAAGACGGGCTACCCCCGTCGACAAGATAAAGGTATTTCTTCAGCCTTAGTCGTTGAATCATGTCTAGCGGTGCTTTCTACTAGTACCTGGTGCATAGATACGAGAGCCACTGACCATGTCTGCAATACTCTGCAGGGGTTCCAGGAAACTCGATGGCTGGCTGAGAGAGAGATCATGGTCTACATGGGCGATGCTACGGAAATGGCAGCAGTTGCATTGGGAGTCTTTTATTTATCTTTTGAGAGAAATAAATTGTTAGTTCTGAGAGATTACCTTTATGTACCCTCATTTACAAAGAATTTAATTTCAATTTCTAAGTTGATAAAGGATGGATATTCTGTTGCTTTTGATAATAAAGTTGTTATTAAAAGAAATATAGAGATTATCTGTTCGGGTACAATGGTCGGCAATCTGTATACTCTAGTATGACCAATCTGCATGACCAATCTGAAAGGAGCCTTCTAAGATGAATCAGACGTATCTTTGGCTCCTTAGGCTTGGTCATATTAACCTTAGTAGGATTCAGAGGTTGATAGCTGATAGGCTCTTGGGTTCATTGGTGGTGGAGGATCTCCCGACCTGTGAATTATGCTTGGAAGGTAAGATGACCAAGAGACCTTTCAAGGCTAAGGGGTATAGGGCCAAAGATGTGTTAGTACTGATTCACTCTGATTTGTGTGGTCCTATGTCAAGAGGCGGCTTTAAATACTTTGTCACTTTTATTGACGATTATTCAATGTACAGATACATTTACCTGAAGCGCCGCAAGTCTGGACGCTTTGATAAGTTCAAAGAGTTCAAGGCTGATGTGGAGAAGCGTCAAGGTAAGGGTATCAAGACACAACGATCAGATCGTGGTGAAGAATACCTCTTTGGAGAGTTTAGGACATACTTATCAGAAGATGGGATCTAGTCTCAGCTAACTGCACCCGGTACGCCCCAACAGAATGGAGTTGCAGAAAGAAGAAATAGGACTCTTATGAAATGGTTAGGTCAATGATGAGCTATTTTGATTTACCGGATTAGTTCTGGGGATATGCTCTAGATACAGCTGCGTATATTTTGAACATGGTTCCATCTAAGTCAGTCCTTTCTACTCCCATAGAATCTTGGACTGGGCGAAAGCTCAGTTTAGGACATATTCAGATTTGGGGTAGTCCAACACATGTGCTGAAGGGAGATACTGATAAGTTGGAATCTCGAATAGAAGTACGCTTGTTTGTTGGCTATCCTAAGGGAACGAAAGGTGGTCTATTCTATAGTCCTAAGGATCACAAGGTAATCGTAAGTACGAATGCCAGATTCAGAGAAGAAGACTATGTGATGAACCAAAGGCCCAAGAGTAGATTAGTGCTTAAAGAGTTAAGTGGGGACGTTCCGACCTTAGGACCAATTGTACAAGAGGACACACAACAAGTCACTGCACCGCGTGTCACTGAGGATTCACAGGTGGTGTTGGTGCAGGAAGCACCATATCGAACCTTGTTTTGATATTCGCAAAGGATTCAAAGTTAAGTGCTATTTGTGATCTAACGATGCTACTGAGTGTGAAGAAGAAGTCCTAGCGAAGGGCTGCTGGGCACCTAGCGAAGGGCTGCTAGGCATTGAAACCCTAAGACCTAGCGAAGGACTGCTAGGCACCTGGTGAAGGACTGCCAGGAATCTAAGACCTGGCGAAGGATTGCTAGGCACCTAGCGAAGGGCTGCTAGGAATCGAAGACCTGGCGAAGGGCTGCTAGGCACCTGACGAAGGACTGTCAGGAATCGAAGACCTGGCGAAGGACTGCTAGGCACCTAGCGAAGGACTGCTAGGCGTTGAAGACCTGGCGAAGGACTGCTAGACACCTAGCGAAGGACTGCTTGGTACCGAAGACCTGGCGAAGGACTGCGAGGCACCTGGCGAAGGACTGCTGGGCAAAAGTCCAACCGGAGGAGCCGGTTGGTATAAGGTAAATTCTCCTGAGAGGAGTAGGTGAGGACGCATTCCTCATCGAGGGAACAGTAGGCCTCGCTTCGACCTAGGGTTCCATTTGGGAGACACAAAGTCAGAACCAAGAGAGCTAAGGCTGTATAAACCTAACATTTTATTGCCTTGTTTGTTGTGGAACTAACCTTGGATGCAGGGATCAAAGGAATATGTTTCTGTAGCTCAGAACGCCCCAAAGGAGAGGGGCAGCAGCTGGGTGATAACCACGTGTGTCGTACCACGAGTATCAAATACAATTAAAATATCGAACTCCTCTAAACTAATGTAGTATAGAGTAACTCGAGTCGTCTCTCTCAAGGAATGTAATGATAGGTCAATAATCCTAGGATTCCAAGTTATTGCTTCTGGATTTTGGATATAAAACTGGGGTTTAGATTTGGAAGCTAAGACTACGGAATAAAATAGCAAGCCAGTATGAAATCTAGTCCTAATCAATGAAAGACAGTGCAAGTAATAAAATCTAATCTAACCTAACTACACTTGATAAGGAAATTAAAAATAACATAAAGTAACCATTGAATGAAATCTAGAGCATTAAAGGAACCTAATCTAACCTAATCTATTGCATCCGAATCAAATACAAGAACATAAGGAAAGCATGAAGCATTTAATTAACAAAGTAGTGCAAGAATTTAATGAACTCAAATGCAACAATTAAAACTTAACTAATGGAGGACACATTTCATCGAACACATGGTAGGCATGAAAGAATTCAATCACAGTACGTGCAATCCAAACATGGGGAATCAAGCATCAATACAAGCATTCATCCATCAATACAAACATCAAACTAGATCAAATGTTCACACCAAAACATCAAAGGAAAAGGGGAAACTGCTGTTCGAATCCGAAAGTTGCTGTCCGAAACTTGCAATGGCATGGCTAATCAGATGAAGGATGGAGGAGCTACGGAATGCGGCTGGGAAGCAGAAGCTGCTGCCGGACGCGGCTGTGAAGAGCTGGCGGCGGATGGTTCTGAAGAAGAGAGAAGAAATTGAAGGTTGGCGTCTAGGGCTCGCGGATGAAGAAAAGAGGAAGAAGAAAGGGATTGTTCGAAGGAGGAGAGGTGAAGAAGGTGGATCGAGATTAGAAGAGGGCAGATGGATTGGTAGCCGGCCGGAGGTGGTGAGGAGATGAGGTGGATGGCGGCGTCTCCGGCCGGCGACTGTGAGGTCCAGAGAAGATGGATGTCGAGTGGATGAGGAAGATGGATAAGAGATGGTGGATCGGGCTCGAGCCGATGGAGAAGGGAGTTAGCCAGTCCTTGTGTGAGCCGATTCAGCCCTGCAGCTGGGTCCGGTCCAGCTTCTCTCCAGCAGTTCAGCCCAAGCCCAGCAGCCGGTTCAGCCTGGGTTCAGCCACAGATCAGCCTAGTTCAGACCTGGGTTCAGCCCCTTCATGGGTCCAAATTGGGTTGGCTGAATCGAACCATCTTCATTTGAATTGAACCAAGCCTTGGTCCAAGGTCCAATCTTTAATTCCCTACAAAAATCATGAAATAATTCCAAAATTTAGAGAAAATTATAATGAGCTCCAAAAATAAATCCTACTCGTAAAATATGGTATAAACATGGTTTAAGCGTATGAGTGGGTAAAAAATGCTAAGTAAATGAGCAAATAAAATGTCATAAAATGCTAGTTATCACACCCCCACACTTAATTCTTGCACGTCTCGAGCAAGTAAACAAAACTAAAAGAAAACAAAATATCTCCCAAACATTACATCCCCTATCGATACTCTGAAAATAATAAAAGAAGGTTACTTAGGATCATCAAGTCTCAAGAATCAATGTATTTATGGTTCCAAATCTCACATAAGTCATAAGACATGGTAATTTCAATCAACTTGAATAAACTAAGCATGACAAAAACCTCACAAGATAGATATATGCACTGATGCTCACAGAAATAACCGATATGAAAGTAGAGTTCTCTCAAAGCATTCATGACATTGCACTACCATATGCTTGCTTATTTTCTACTTCTCCACTACTATAACATAAGTACACAAATCAAGAGGCATTTTCAATGACTAATGATGAAACCATGTGCTACCAAAAGAATAAAAAGGGTGGATAATAAAGAAGATCAAAGAGAGCATGAGAGCATTGGGGTAATTCACATGACATAAACAATCAAATAATATGTCAAAATAAAAACTCACTCAAACATCCAACACTCAAAATTCTCTTTGTACATTCACCAGGCAATACACAACAACCACTTAAAACATCTCTAAAAATGCATGTATGTATTAACAAAGTAACTCTTGAATTTCTCTCAACAATGATATCAAAAGAGTATACATCAAGAAAATATTCCTTCTTGTTCATAACTAACAAAATCCCAAATGCTTGAGAAATTTTTTTTTTCTTTCATTTTTTTTCATTTTTTTCTTTTATTCCCTTTTTTCACTTCTTTTTTTTCCTTTTACTTTTTTTTTATTTCTCATTTTTTTTCAGAGAGAGATTTTTTTTTTCAACAAACATTCGTCCATACACACTTATCTTTCCCCCACACTTAAAACTTGCCTCAAACATGTAACAAAGCATGATAACATCTAAAACTCACAATAATAGAGGCTGATAATAGACAAATAAAAATATACTCATCATGCAATCACCTTATGCTCTCATGCTCAAGAGAAGAATAAGCTAATAAAGATATGACAGTGAGAATGTAATGACAATGAGAAGATCTGAGAAAGGAAAGACAATGAGACATGAAAGCAATAGGTGAAATGCTCACTAGTAACAATAGCAAAGTAGAGGGAAAACTAAGAGATCAACAAGAAAGTTTGCCTCCATCATATTCATGTAAGCTTATGCTAATGTAATTTCAAAAAGAATCAAAGCAAGTTCTAGAGTGTCAAGTATCACAAATGCTATCACATATAAGAGGATTAAGGATAGACATGGCAATACCCTCACTAGGTGAACAATAAAATGTCATGTTTAATCTAACAAGATAGAGTTCATCACCACAACAAATGACGAAATGCAATTAATGTCCCCAAGCATACCAAGGAAACCAAAACTCAATAGTCAGACTTAACCATCTTTTATGATTCTCAAAGCATAATAAAGGAACATGTAGGGAGATACACTGAAAATCAAGTAAGGTTTATTCAAGACTAAACAAAATGCAAAATGAGGAAGCAAATCATGAATGCAAAGTATGAAAGCAAACAAACATGCAAGTATAAACATAAAGAAAAATAAGAAAAGAAAAGAAAAGGAACAAACTCCCCTTTATTCCTAGCGGCTGGAGTCGGTTCAGGAGTAGCATCCATCCCGGTAGTGGTGGAGTTTGGGTAGTCGAGAGAGCATTCCTCAAGTGATCACTGTCATAGTGCACTGCTCCCCCACACTTCGACTTTACATAAGTGTGTTCCGGTGGCCGAAGGCGATTTAGGTTCAGAATCCATTCTTGGGGTAAATAATTAAAAGTCAAGGTGAACTCAACCCCTCCCACTGCATGCTCTTCAGAAGTCCTTCCAGGAGGTTGTAGACTATAAAGTTTCAGTACCCATTCTAGAAGCCTACGGGATCCTGCAAAACCATGTAGAGAAAATACCTCCCACACGCATACAGGGTAAGAAAAGAGTGAAATATATACCACCTCTACATAAAAAGAATCAAGATATGCGTCTCAACCAATAAAATCAATTCTAGGTACCTCTATGAATTTTTCAAAAATATTCTCCACATATGATTTATCAAAAATTGCATCATAGACAATGAAATCAACCTGAGGTACCTCTATTGGTTTTTCACAATCAGTTTCTATACAGGATGTATCAAGACATGCATCACAACCAATAAATGTATCAAAAATTTCACCACAACCAACAAAGTCAACACTGGGTACATCTATGAATTTTTCACAATTAGGCTCAATACAAGATGAATCAAGAGATGTATCACAACCAATAATAAGTACCTCAATGAATTTTTCTAAACAATGAGGAGAAATACTTACCTGATCGTGCTGAAGAATACCTGGAGGTTCTACAAGAGTAGATGTGACTGTTGCTTCCTCCTGGTCAAGTACAGGCTCTACTGCAGGTTCAGGTTCTGGTGAGCACTCAACTGAAACAGGTGATTCTTGGGTTCTTGTTTCCACCATGCAAGTCCCTACACTTCCTGGCTGATTCTCTGAATCTTCTAATGCATCAGTCAATGGTGGTGGTCCCTGGGGCTCAGTGCAATCCCCTACACCTATAGATTCATCAGCAACGTATTCTTTATCAACCATATCGACAACAACCATATTAGAAAAATTATAATCATCAATAACAATATCATCATAAAATAAAAGATGAGAAAGGTCCTGCGGAGCTTCAGAAATGAGTTTAAGGATGTCACAAGCTTTTCCATCAATCTCCTCCACTGCCTCTATAGATAATGACTGTCCAGTAAGTATGGGTGGTCCTTGGGGCTCAGTGCAATCACCTACACTCTCAAACCTATCCTCTGAAGGCATCTCAATCAATATAGGTGGTCCCTGGGGCTTAGTGCAATCCCTTACACCTATAGAATCATCTGCAATAAAAAATGAGTCAGATACAGGCTTCAAATCTTCAGCCTCCCCTGTAGCTAACATCTCCTCTGAATCTCCTTGATGCTGCTGAAATGGAGCGCTAAATTGCTGAGAATCCTTCTCAATTTGCTGCTGAATCTGAGCGCAAAGCTGATCGCTAAGCTGTTGCAACCTCCTCTCATTTTCTTGAAGAAATCGAGTGAGAAAGGGCTCCAAACTGGGTGGAAGCTCCGGTTCTTGTTGCTGAACCGAATGTGACCATGAAGGCATAGGATCATCCTGGAATGTCTGTAGGTTCTGATATGCTGGATATTGCTCGGTGAATTGACTTTGTGTATCCTCATACCTGAAATATGACTGATCCCCCCAATTAGAATCGTAGGAATTAGAAAATGAGTTGTACCTATCTGACTGTTGAGGTTGTTGAAAATCAATTTGACTAATTGGTGGAGGTTGCTGAAGAATGTGACTCTAGAATTGCTGATCCGCTTGCTGAAAGTGCTGGTTGAAAGGTTGAAAATTCTGGGGCTGTGAAGATGGAAAGTCTTGCTGAAATTTCTGGAATGGTGGCTGATAAATTTGCTGTGAATGTGGCCATCCTTGCTGATCATAATTGAATGGTTGTTGGAAATCTTGGAAATTCTGCTGAAACTGCTGTTGTGGCTGCTGAAATAGTTGAACATCTTGCTGAAAATCTGAAGTGTACCCTTGTTGAAAATTCTGAAATAGTGGTTGAAATTGTTGTGGTGGTTGATTGAAATGTTGGCTTTGCTGAAAATCTGAATAGGGCTGCTGAAATTCTTGAAAAGGCTGAGATTGTGGCTGCCCTTGCTGAAATTGATAATCTGGTTGTTGAAAATCTGAAGAGTACTGCTGAAAATCCTGGTTCTGCTGTTGAAATTGTTGACACGGCTGCTGGTAAGTAGATAAATAAGCGTGCTTAAACATACATTTTAACTCCATCAAAAATTTGATCTCTAACTGTTTATTTGAAGACATTTTGAACCTGCAGTCCTGTCACAAAATAAACAAAATGGCAGTACCCAATAACAAAAGGATAAAGCAAATAAGAATATAATCAAATCCTAAAATTATCAAACACCACTACACTCCCCGGCAACGGTGCCAAATTTGATAACCACGTGTGTCGTACCATGAGTATCAAATACAATTAAAATATCGAACTCCTCTAAACTAATGTAGTATAGAGTAACTCGAGTCGTCTCTCTCAAGGAATGTAATGATAAGTCAATAATCCTAGGATTCCAAGTTATTGCTTCTGGATTTTGGATATGAAACTGGGGTTTAGATTTGGAAGCTAAGACTATGGAATAAAATAGCAAGCCAGTATGAAATCTAGTCCTAATCAATGAAAGACAATGCAAGTAATAAAATCTAATCTAACCTAACTACACTTGATAAGGAAATTAAAAATAACATAAAGTAACCATTGAATGAAATCTAGAGCATTAAAGGAACCTAATCTAACCACATCTATTGCATCCGAATCAAATACAAGAACATAAGGAAAGCATGAAGCATTCAATTAACAAAGTAGTGCAAGAATTTAACGAACTCAAATGCAACAATTAAAACTTAACTAATGGAGGACACATTTCATCGAGCACATGGTAGGCATGAAAGAATTCAATCACAGTACGTGCAATCCAAACATGGGGAATCAAGCATCAATACAAGCATTCATCCATCAATACAAACATCAAACTAGATCAAATGTTCACACCAAAACATCAAAGGAAAAGGGGAAACTGCTGTTCGAATCCGAAAGTTGCTGTCCGAAACTTGCAATGGCATGGCTGATCAGATGAAGGATGGAGGAGCAACGGAATGCGGCTGGGAAGCAGAAGCTGCTGCCGGACGCGGCTGTGAAGAGCTGGCAGTGGATGGTTCTGAAGAAGAGAGAAGAAATGGAAGGTTGGCGTCTAGGGCTTGCGGATGAAGAAAAGAGGAAGAAGAAAGGGATTGTTCGAAGGAGGAGAGGTGAAGAAGGTGGATCGGGATTAGAAGAGGGCAGATGGATTGGTAGCCGGCCGGAGGTGGTGAGGAGATGAGGTGGATGGCGGCGTCTCCGGCCGGCGACTGTGAGGTCCAGAGAAGATGGATGTCGAGTGGATGAGGAAGATGGATAAGAGATGGTGGATCGGGCTCGAGCCGATGGAGAAGGGAGTTAGCCAGTCCTTGTGTCAGTCGATTCAGCCCTGCAGCTGGGTCCGGTCCAGCTTCTCTCCAGCAATTCAGCCCAAGCCCAGCAGCCGGTTCAGCCTGGGTTCAGCCACAGATCAGCCTAGTTCAGACCTGGGTTCAGCCCCTTCATGGGTCCAAATTGGGTTGGCTGAATCGAACTATCTTCATTTGAATTGAACCAAGCCTTGGTCCAAGGTCCAATCTTTAATTCCCTACAAAAATCATGAAATAATACCAAAATTTAGAGGATATTATAATGAGCTCCAAAAATAAATCCTACTCGTAAAATATGGTATAAACATGGTTTAAGCGTATGAGAGGGTAAAAAATGCTAAGTAAATGAGCAAATAAAATGTCATAAAATGCTAGTTATCACTGGGCAAGGCGCCCGGGAGGTCCCGGGCGCCCAAGGTCAAAGCCAAACGAACAAGCTAAGCAAGAATTGCCTCGGAAGCTCACTAGGCCAGGCGCCCTCAAGCACCCGGGCGCCCTCATGGTCCTGGGCGCCCTGGATGCCTCGGGCGCCCTGGGTCCAAGCAAACGAAGCGATCGAATTCAAGTCAGTCGAGAAGCCTGTTGAACAAGTCAAGCAGGGCGCCCCCTGTGTCCCGGGTGCCCCCTTCAAACTCCGAGCCTGATCTTGGAGGGATAAGGGCTGACCGAGTTCCGGATAGGGGTTTGCGGATCAAGAGGCACGTGGAGGGCACCCCCAACGTCCAGGGCGCCCCTAGGTGCACTATAAAAGGGGTTCGACCCCCAAGGCTTCAGAACACACTTTTCTAATGCCTCAACGCTCTTCGCTCAAGTGCTCTGCTCGGAAACTTCTGATCTCGAGATACTAGCACCGACGACAACCCTCCGCATCGAAGTATGATCCACACCGGGTGTCGGTAACGAAGAGTTTAATTATTGTTTTTACTGCACTATTATTGTACACATCGTTGTAAAAACTTTGCGTATTATAGAATTGCCCGCAGTAAATGGTCAAGGACCATGGCCCTTGGAGTAGGAGCCGACTGTGACTCCGAACCAAGTAAAAATCCTTGTGTTCGTGTCTGTTTTTGTTTTAATTTCCGCTGCGCATTCCCTTTTCTAATCTGAAACGATTTACGATATTCACCCCCCTCTATCGTATTTTCTCGATCCAACAGGTGGTGCCTCGTCGCAGTGGGAGAGTTGTCAGACAGCCTGAAAGGTTCATGTTTTTGGGAGAGTCTTCGGACTTGGTCTTTGGTAAACATGAACCAGATCCCTGGACCTATGACGAGGCCCTCTAAGATAAGGATGCAGATTCTTGTCAAAGAGCGATGAACTCTGAGATAGAATCAATGGATTCTAATCAAGTCTGGGAGTTAGTAGAACCACCCAATGGTGTAAAAGCCATTGGATGCAAGTGGATCTACAAGAGAAAGAGAGGATCAGACGGGAAGGTTGAGACCTTCAAAGCTAGGCTTGTTGCGAAAGGGTACACTCAGAAAGAGGGTATCGATTATGAGGAGACCTTTTCGTCAATAGCCATGCTTAAGTCGATCCAGATTCTCTTATCTATTGCAGCTCATATGGATTAAAAGGTATGGCAAATGGACGTCAAGACAACTTTCCTTAACGTATGTCTTGAGAAGACCATCTACATGTAGCAACCAGAAGGGTTCATTGCAAAGGGCAAAGAGCATCTAGTATGTAAGCTTAATCGATCCATTTATGGATTGAAGCAAGCTTCAAGATCTTGGAACATCCACTTTGATGAAGTAATCCAGTCATATGGATTTACTCAAAGCCCGGATGAGTTATGTGTATACAAAAGATGTGACGGAAACGTCGTGGTGTTTCTTGTACTTTACGTATATGACATTTTGTTAATTGGCAACAATGTCAAAGTGTTATTAGACGCAAGGGTCTGGCTATCAAAGAAGTTTGATATGAAGGACATAGGAGAAGCAAGACACATCCTTGGGATCAAAGTCATAAGGGATCGCCAGAAAAGGATGTTGTGCTTATTCCAAGCTTCATATGTTGACACCGTCTTGTCTCGTTTTAGCATGGAAAACTCCAATAAGGGTTCCCTACCCTTTAGGCATGGAGTTCCTCTATCCATGGAGATATGTCCGAAAACATCAAAGGATATAGAGGAAATGAAGGCAATTCCTTATGCTTCTCCAGTAGGAAGCCTCATGTATGCTATGTTGTGCACGAGACCTGATATCTGGTTTCCCGTGGGCATGGTCAGCAGATATCAGAGTAACCCTAGACAGGGACATTGGATAGCGGTAAAGCATATATTAAAATACCTGAAACGGACTAGGGATTATATGCTGGTTTACTGGGCAGACCAATTAGACCCTGTGGGTTATACAGACTCAGATTTCCCATCAGATAGGGACAAAAGTAAGTCTACCTCGGGGTTTATGTTTACATTAGGAGGTGGAGCCATTGTTTGGAGGAGTGTCAAGCAGAAATGCGTGGCTGACTCCACCATAGAAGCAGAATTGTGGCAGCCTCAGAGGCAGCCAAGGAAGTTGTATGGCTCAGAAACATCATCATGGACTTGGATGTGATTCCTAGTTTGCCCAGATCTATCATAATCATTTGTGATAACAGTGGTGCAGTTGCAAACTCGAAGAAACCACTAGCCCATAAGGCGAG
The DNA here is from genome assembly GCA_024364735.1 of Boesenbergia rotunda. Taxonomy (NCBI): domain Eukaryota; kingdom Viridiplantae; phylum Streptophyta; class Magnoliopsida; order Zingiberales; family Zingiberaceae; genus Boesenbergia; species Boesenbergia rotunda. Next base: position 13,306 of record JAGFNQ010008262.1, on the reverse strand, counting down.
TAAACACATAGAGCGCAAGTACCACCTGATACTAGAAATCGTAAAGTGAGGAGAAGTGGTTGTCGCCATGATTGCATCAGAGGACAACCTGACAAATTCTTTCACTAAAGCTCTTCCAGCTAGAGCTTTTGATAGGTATGTGGAGGATATGGGAGTCAAATGTATGACAGTGAGAGAGCAGCAATGTCTTTAAGTATAAGTGGGAGATTGTAAGATGTGTATACTGAAAGACATGAATTTCTTTATATGAACATCTTAGTTATGAAAAGAGAATCACAACTTCACTAGGTGCATGTTTACATTAGTACATGCATGAAGTCCAAATTACTTTGCATTGTAGATAACATGGTGTATGGTGTCACACGGAAGATCATGTTATCAGTTCCTTGCTTAGTATAAAATAGAGGCTCACAACCGAGATGGAATTGGACAACCCATCAGAATGGTTGTAGTGTAATTAGGTGCGGTTGGTCTTGAGCATAGAATTACACTAGTGTGCTTTGAGTACATTGAGTGTGACCAAAACCCGACGTTATCGAATTTGTACTAACTCGATAATTGGATAGGACCTCATGTTTATGTTATGGAGTACGATCTCTTAATCCCGATATAATAACGGGCATATATTATTATCTATTATTTCTTTGATTCACCAATAGGCGAGATCTATTCTGTTAGATCGATAGGCCCGGTCAGTTGGGAGATAATATTAATAATATGATGTGCTGTTAATTATTGACGGAATCCGTGTCCTGGTGAGTCGGGTTGATGATGCCCCCTTGATGAGCTCCAAAGGTTCATCGTGTTAAACCCTGCAGGTGGATTTGATCCGGCATGATGATAAGATCGAGTGGTACTAGTCAAGGACTCAGAGCTTAATTAATTTTAATTGTCAGTAATTTAAATTAATTAATGAGCATTCGAGATCATAAACATGGGGGAATGGATGACTCGTAATATGTGGAGCCCATATGAAAATATGGGGGTTGGTGAGGAAGTTCAATTAAGATGTTTTAGTGGAATGGATCTTAATTAATGGATCGGGTTTAGATCCATTGGTGGGCCAAGATCCAACTCCACTTCTTGGTCCCTACCTTAGCCCTATATATACCCAAGGAGATCATGAAACCAAGGTAAGATCCAAGAGAACACATCCGAGGCCTCTCCCTTTCTCTCCTTCCCTCCTTCTCTCTCCTTGGTCATGGCCGGGGCAAGGGAACAAGAGGGAGCTCCTTCCCTCTTTTCTTCTTCTCTTCTTCACCATCTCCTGTCCAAGGCCAACATAGACAAGGAATAAGGGTGTTCTTCCTTTTGTGGTGCTCGACGGTGAAGGGAGAAGGGCCGGCGACCGGCGGTGAGTGGCGCAAGAAGGCTTGCGGCGGCGGCGCTAGGTTGAAGGTGAGGAGAGGTTTCAGCCAGCTTTGGGTGAGGGAGAAGGATCTTCTTCTCCATCATCTACTTCTCCTTCCTCTCAAGGTGTGCATGTTGGGTATGGCTTGGCGGGTTTCTGATGGGCCCACAACCAAGTGTCACGATGAGCCTTAAATTTGAATTTATAAGTTGAAAACCCTTAGCTCACAAAACTAAATGTAGTATAGGGGCCTCAAGTCGTATTTTTCCAAGGACTAGTTAAGATTGCTTAATTCAAACTAGATTTTGTCGTTTTCTATGTTTTGGGTTTTCAAATAAGATGGGGGGTTTTTGCGAATATTAATGAAATAACAGTATGAAACAGAATGAACTCAGCTAAAGCAAAAACGAATTAGGAAATTATGGAAACTAGACTTAACCTATTTGACAACTGAGCAATTAAATTCAAAACTATGGAATTGAAGTTCAAGAACTAATATCAAGGCAGGAAAACATAAAATCTGTAGCTAAGTTGCAGAAATGAAATTAAATTCACGTACTAAAAATTGAATGTAGGAAAAAGGATTGAAATGTAGCTGAAACACTTCTTGATCGGTCAACAGACCGATCAGATGCTTGCCTGATCGGTCAATAGACCGATCAGATGCTTGCCTGATCGGTCAATAAACTGATCAGATGCTTACCTGATCGATCGAACAGACCGATTAGATACTAAAAGCGAACTGATACAAACTGAAACAAAAATAAGGAAATGAGAATTCAGAAATGGAAGTTACAGAAAATTGACATCAGATCCTTCCCTTAATCCATGATCCTTCTTGCTGTCACATAAGAACCAACTAGAAACCCTCTAGCTTGACATTTCAGCAGAGATTCGACTTCCGTGAGTAGTTTAGCTACAGCTTGGTTGCGCGATCTGAAAACCTCCTCCGATCTCTTCCTCCTTGCTAAGTTGGATGGCGATTGTAGTTCAGGAACCCTCAGAACACTTCAGAGAACCACTTTGAATGCTCCGATTGATGAAGATGATCAAACATGGATTGATCAAATGAAGCAAGCTCTCGGCGAAACCCTCACCTGAGCTTCCAGAGATGAAATTGAATTGCAAACATCTCGGGAAATTGATCTCGATGATTCGAAACATTGAAACAAGTTTGGATCGGATGTGGCCGCGCACGATCAGAGAAGAAAACTGAAGAAAACGATGAACAGGGAAGAAAACTCGCGACGACTGAGTTGTTGAGAAATTTCTTCTTGTTCTTAATTCACATTTGAAATTGAACGGTTGTGATCATCCTCACCTCATCCAATGGTCAAATCACCTCAGATTGAGTCCAAACCTTCCAAATCTCCATCAATGGTCCTCTCAGTAGCTTGGATCTTTCAGATTTGCAACGGATGGCTCAGATCTCCCTACCTTTTGAATGGATGGTTTAGACTCCTCTCAAGCTTGATCCAACGGTCAGATGCCTTCTGATTTGGACCAAAACTTCAGATCTTGATCTGTGATCTAGATTAACTCTATCTTGAGCTCGGATTGATCAGAAGCTGAATGATGGCTCAGATCTTCCCATGTCATGATTGGATGGTCCACATTAATCCAGAGCTTGATCATCTTGATTAAAGCCCAGGCTGACTCAAGTTTGATCCAATCTGATCTAGGTCCATGATCATTCGAAACCAACAAAATTAGATTCAAATTTAATGTCAAAACATCTCAAATATACAAAGATTTGCATCCAAAGTTAAAATAGCAATAACTCATGGAACCTAATGTAAATGCAAACTTAAGCATATAAAAAGGAATCAAAGCATGGATTTGAGAGGCTAATTTGATTAGCAAAATGGTAATTATCAGTTTCCCTAGCGAATACCTAGTCGATCCGAGAGACCTCTCCATGTCTACGGATTAAAATTAATCCGAGTAGAGACCCGTCTCCCATCGACCGTCTCGTGCCGTATCGAACGATCCAAATTACAACTTAGCCAATTACCAAAATCGGCCTTGTAATTTGCTCGACCGTTCGACCCCGGAAAAGGCGACGAGTTGATCGTCGGCTTTTGTGTTTATGGTCGGGCTCCAGTTAAGTATTTATTCATCATATTTTGAGATCAAAATAATAAATTGTCAAACATAAAATGACGACGCATATGATCATGGCACATAATCGACATAAGGAAATACAAAGGAACATAGGAAGAGATATACCTTCCCGATCACCTCGCGACCTTCTGCCTTATGTCCCTCCCTTCGCGGACGTCGTGTGGGCGATGATCTACCACGATCCGAGATCACCAAGAGCTCTAAAAGAACCCCTTCTTCCAGCAGACCAAAACCCTAGCCTCTAGGGTTTGCGTCACCGACCCTCCTCTCCTCTCCCATTGCGCCGCCGACCGTCGGAGCTGACTCCAAGCCCACCGGACCATCAGCGTACCTCGAGAGGAAGGTGAAGAGGAAGAAGAAGGAAACAAAGAACCTTCTTCCTTACCCAAACTGGCCGAAACCCTCCTCCTTCTTCTCCCTTGCGGCGTCGCCGCAACCTCCTCTTGCGCCGCCCTCCACCGCCTGCCGACCACTCCTCTCTCGCCGCCAATCACCACAAAAGGGAGAGGATACCTCTCCCTTGTCCTTGGAGCTGCTGGCCGAGAGATGGTGGTGGGAGGAGGAAGAAAAGAAGAGGAGGAAGCTCCTCTTCCTTGCGTCGGCCACAAGCCCTAGGAGAGAGAGAGAGATGAGAGATGAGAGATGAGAGGAGAGATGCCTAGGGTATCAACTGTTGGATTACCTTGGTTTCTTGATCTCATAGGGTATTTATAGGGCTAAGGTAGGGACTAAGAGGCGGAGTTGGTTCTTGGCCCACTAATGGATCTAAACCCGATCCATTAATTAAGATCCATTCTACTAAAGGATCTTAATTGAACTTCCTTACCAACCCCCATATTTTCATATGGGCTCCACATATTACGAGTCATCCATCCCCTCGTGTTTAACTTCTGGATCCTTGATTAGTACCACTCAACCTTATCATCGTGCCGGATCAAATCCACCTGCAGGGTTTAGCACGACGAACCTTTTGAGCTCATCAAGGGGGTATCAGTATCCTGACTCACCACGACACGAATTCTGTCAATAATAATCAACACATTATATTATTAATATTATTTCCCAACTTACCGGGTCTATCGATCTAACAGAATAGATCTCGCCCATTGATAAATTAAAGAAATAATAACTAATAATATATGCCAGATATTATTTCGGGATTAAGGGATGGTACTCCATAATATAAACTGAGGTCCTATCCAATTATCTAGTCAGTACAAATTGGATAATCTTGGATTTTGGTCCTGCTCAATGTACTCATACCTCATTAGTGTAATTCTATGGTCAAGGCCAACCACACCTAATTACACTACAACCATCTCGATGGGTTGTCCAATTCCATCTCGGTTGTGGGCCTCTTTTTTATACTAAGCAAGGAACTGATAACACGATCTTCTGTGTGACACCACACATCATGTTATCTACAATGCAAATTAATTGGACTTCGTGTATGTACTATTATAAACAAACATCTAGTGTAGTCATGATTCTCTTTTCATAATAAAGATGTTCATATAATAAAAGTCATGTCTTTCAGTATACACATCTTACAATCTCCTACTTATACTTAAAGACACTACTGTTCTCCCACTGACATACATCTAACTCCCATATCTTCCCCATGATTGTCAAAAGCTCTAGATGGAAGAGCCTTAGTGAAAGGATTTGTCAGGTTGTCCTTTGAAGCAATCTTGGCGATACCACTTCTCCTTGCTTTATGATTTCTCGTATCAGGTGGTACTTGCGCTCTATGTGTTTACTCTCCTTATGAGCTCGTGGTTCCTTCGAGTTTGCAACTGCACCATTGTTATCACAAAAGATTGTGATAGATCTGGTCAAACCAGGTATCACATCCAAGTCTAAGATGAAGTTTCTGAGCCATACAACTTCCTTGGCCGTCTCCGAGGCTGCCACATATTCAACTTCCATGGTGGAGTCCGGCACGCACTTCTTCTTGACACTCCTCCAGACAATGGCTCCACCTCCTAATGTAAACACAAACCCTGAGGTAGATTTACTCTTGACCCTATCTGACTGGAAATTTGAATCCGTATAACCCACAGAGACTAATTGGTCTGCCCGGTAAACCAGCATATAATCCCTAGTCCATCTTAGGTATTTTAATATATGCTTTACCGCTATCCAATGTCCTTGTCCAGGGTTACTTTGATATCTGCTAACCATGCCCACGGCAAAACAGATATCAGGTCTCGTGCACAACATAGCATACATGAGGCTTCCTATTGCCAAAGCATAAGGAACCACCTTCATTTCCTCTATGTCCTTTGATGTTTTTGGACACATCTCCTTGGATAGAGGAACTCCATGTTTGAAGGGTAGGAAACCGTTCTTAGAGTTTTCCATGCTAAAACGAGACAATATAGTGTCAACATATTAAGCTTGGGATAAGCACAACATCCTTTTCTGGTGATCCCTTATGACCTTGATCCCAAGGATGTGTCCCGCTTCTCCTACGTCCTTTATATCGAACTGCTTTGATAGCCAGACCCTCATGTCTGATAACACTTTGACATTGTTACCAATTAACAAAATGTCATCTACGTAAAGTACAAGAAATACCACGACGTTTCCGTCACATCTTTTATACACACATGACTCATCCGAGCTTTGAGTATATCCATATGACTGGATTACTTCATCAAAGTGGATGTTCCAAGGCCTTGAAGCTTGCTTCAATCCATAGATGGATCGAGTAAGCTTGCACACTAGATGCTCTTTGCCGTTTGCAATGAATCCTTCTGGTTGCTGCATGTTGATGGTCTCCTCAAGACTTCCGTTATGGAAATCCATCTTGACATCCATCTGCCACATCTCATAGTCCATATGTGCTGCAATAGATAAGATAATCTGGATCGACTTAAGCATGACTACCGGCGAAAATGTTTCCTCATAATCGATACCCTCTTTCTGAGTGTACCCTTTCACAACAAGCCTTGCTTTGAAGGTCTCAACATTCCCGTCTGATCCTCTCTTTATTTTGTAGATCCACTTGCATCCAATGTCTTTTACACCATTAGGTGGTTCTACTAGCTCCCAAACATGGTTAGAATCCATCGATTCTATCTCGGAGTTCATTGCCCTTTGCTAAGAATCTGCATCCTTGTCTTGGAGGGCCTCGTCATAGGTCCAAGGATCCGGTTCAAGTTTACCCGAGACCAAGTCCGAAGACTCTCCCAAAAACATGAACCTTTCTAGCTGTCTCACAACCCTCCCACTGCGACGAGGTGCTACCTATGTTTTCTTAGTGACACGCAGTGCAGTGACTTATGGTGTGTCCTCTTGTACAATTGGTCCTAAGGTTAGAACCTCCCCTCTTAACTCTTCAAGCACTAGTCTACTCTTTGGCTTATGGCTCATCACATAGTCCTCTTCCAAGAATCTGGTATTTGTGCTAACAATTACCTTCTGATCCTTAGGACTATAGAATAGACCACCCTTCGTTCCTCTAGGATACCCTACGAACAATCGTGCCTCCGTACGAGATTCTAACTTATCAGTATCTCCCTTCAGCACATGTGTTGGACTACCCCAAATCTGAATATGCCCTAGACTAGGCTTGCACCCAGGCCACAGTTCTGTGGGAGTATAAGGGACTGACTTAGATGGAATCAGGTTCAGTATATATACTGCTGTTTCCAGAGCGTATCCCTAGAACGAATCAGGTAGGTCTGAATAGCTCATCATTGACCTAACCATTCCCATAAGAGTCCTATTCCTTCTTTCTGCAACTCCATTCTGTTAGGGTGTACCGGGTGCAGTTAGCTACGACTGAATGCTAGCTTATGATAGGTAGGACTTAAACTCTCCAAAGAGGTACTCGCCACCACGATCTGATCGCAGTGTTTTGATACTTTTACCTCGATGTTTCTCCACATTAGCCTTGAATTCTTTGAACTTATCAAAGCATTCTGGCTTGTGGCACATCAGGTAAATTTACCCATACCTTGAATAATCGTCAATGAAAGTGACGAAATATTCAAAGTCACCTCTAGCCTGGATTGACATGGGAGCACATAAATCAGAATGAATCAGTTCTAGCACATCTTTGGCCCTATACCCCTTAGCCTTGAAAGGCCTCTTGGTCATCTTTCCTTCTAAGCAAGACTCACAGGTCGGGAGATCCTCCACTACCAATGAACCCAGGGGCCCATCAGCTATCAACCTCTGAATCCTACTAAGGTTAATATGACCAAGCCTAAGGTGCCAAAGATATGTCTGATTCATCATAGAGGATTCTTTTCTCTTATTCAAGTTAGATGATGAGCTATTTACTTCAGTGTGCATAGTGGGAAGTTTTGGTTCTAGAGTATACAAATTGTCAACCATTGTACCCGAACAGATAATCTCTCTGTTTCTCTTAATAACAACTTTATTATCAAAAGTAACAGAGTATCCATCCTTAAACAACTTAGAAACTAAAATTAAAGTTTTTCTAAATGAAGGTACATAAAGGCAATCTCTTAGAACTAACACTTTATTTCTCTCAAAAAGACAAATAAAAGACTCCCACTGCAACTGCTGCTACTCTTGTAGCATTGCTCATGTAGACTACGATTTCTTCATCCGGTAGCCATCGGGTTTCCTGGAACCCCTGCAGAGTATTGCAGACATGGTCAGTGGCTCCTGTATCTACACACCAGATACTGGTAGATAGCACCGCTAAACATGTTTCAACGACTAAGGCTGAAGAAATACCTTTAGTTTGACGATGGGGACAGTCCGCCTTCCAGTGCCCAATTTGCTTGCACGTGAAGCACTTGCCTTTCGGCTTCTTCACGCCAGTCCGGGGTCCTTGCGGTACTCCTTCCTTCTTGAACCCTCCTCGTTTCTTCTGTTGATGCAGTCTGGCCCTGATTGCTGTTTTGGTGTTGACAACGATTTTAGTTTAAGAGAATGATTATGATATGGAAAATCCTAATCTGGGAGGTTAGGTGGATTATGATTAAGTCCTGATCGAGGATTAGGCATGATATGGAAAACCCTAACCTGGGAGGTTAGGTGTGATGATTGTGATGATTATGATTAAGTCCTAATCGAGGATTAGGCATGATGTTGGAAAATCCTAACCTGGGAGGTTAGGTGTGGAAAATCCTAGCTTGGAGGGCTAGGTGTTGAAAATCCTAACCTGGGAGGTTAGGTGTTGGAAAAGTCCTAATTCGGAAGGGTTGGGTGAAAAGTCCTAGCTTGGAGGGCTAGGTGAAAAGTCCTAACTTGGAGGGTTAGGAGCAAATTCCCATCCTGGAGAATTAGGTGAAAAAGTCCTGGCTTGGAGGGTCAGGTACCTAGCTTGGAGGGCTAGGTTGGATGATGTTCTAACTCGGAAGAGTTGGGTGAAAAGTCCTAGCTTGGAGGGCTAGGTGAAAAGTCCTAGCTTGGAGGGCTAGGTGAAAAGTCCTAACTTGGAGGGTTAGGTGCAAATTCCCAACTTGGAGAGTTAGATTGAAAAATCCTTAGCTTGGAGGGCTAAGGTGGATGAATCCCTAGCTTGGAGGGCTGGGTAGAGTCACTGGATCGGTCTGGTGATCGATCAGGGACTGTTGGCACGCTGCTCCTTAGTGGATCGGTCTGGTGATCGATCTAGCTATGTCTGATCGGACTGGTGACCGATCAGGGAGCGCACAGTGAGATTGGGAATCTACTGTGTGGCTCCTGATCGATCCGGAGACCGATCAGGGAGCAGGCTGCTTCCTTGCTGTCTTGCTCCTGATCGGTCTGGTGACCGATCAGGGAGCAAACAGTGAGTGAGTTCCCGTGCTGATCAGAGCCTTGGATCGGTCCGGTGACCGATCAGGAACCTTGGGTTTGATTAAAAAGTTACTGTTCATCTGCTTTGATCGGTCTGAGTGACCGATCAGGATCCAATCTGATCGGTCTGGTGACCGATCAGGATCAACTCTGATCGGTCTGGTGACCGATCAAGCGTGTATTGCTGTGAGAGCTGGGAATCCCAGCAGAGCAGTGGATCGGTCTGGAGATCGATCCACGCACCCTGGATCGGTCCGGTGACCGATCACTTTAATTCAAATTTCACTGTCAGACGTCGTCAGAGCGTCTGATCGTATCCGATTTGCTGATGTATGTGATATGCTTTGTGATCTTCTGCTCTAATGCTCTGATTGAGTTTCAGGTGACAGGGGAGGATTCAAACACTCAAGGAGAAGTCAGAAAGTGCTTTCCTTGGAGCAGGTTTGTCCCTTTTCCCATCTCAGGTTGCAACGGCGAGCTGCGGACTGGAGCTAAGACTGGAGCTCGACTGAGGAGCTCAGTGAGTCCAGAGATAGCTCAGTAGAGGCTGGCGTTGGCAGAGGAGTAGCTGGGAGCTACAGAGATGGTGTCACCCGTCGCTTGGCGGAGAAACAAAAAGAACGCGAGAGTTGAGTTCAAGAAAGAGATTCAGCTTTGAAAACCGGTGTGTTCTTGCGTTCTGCTGCGAGAAGCTTGCTGCTCTTGAGTTCTTCATCCATTCTAAGCAAGCTATTGAGAAGCATACATCATACTTGAGCGCTTGAAGGAGAAAACAAGAAGCTTGGAGTCCGACAGTGGGAAGACACGAAGCAGACGGGGTCTGCGTGAGATCGCCACTGGGTGGAGCTCGGGAAGCTGGCTGTGTTTAATCCTTGCTAAGTGTTTGAGTAAGATCTTTCTTGTTGTTGTTTCATTGTGCTCATTATATATCATTGTTTGAAACACACTGTGGAGAGGTTTCTCCACCGAGAAGGAGGTTGCTTCATATCCGGTGTTAACCGGGGCTTGATCTGCCGACGATCAAGGGATCGCCCACCTCAAGGGCACGCCAAGGAGTAGGGGCAAGTTATCCCCGAACCTTGTAAACCTTCCTTGTTAGCGATCTTGCTTGTTGTGTGTGCTTTGCAATCATTTGTTTTCTGCATACTCTGTTTTTCCATTCTTTCCGCTGTGCTACTGATATTTGAGTTGCAGAAATCGTGATTAGTTTTCAAGGGGCAAGCGATTGTCTATATTCACCCCCCCCCTCTATAGCCATCTCGTTCCCAACAAGTGGTATCAGAGCAAGGTTCTCTGTTTACGGCTTAACAACCGAGAGTTCTCAACAAGATGGCTTTGAGAGAAGGTTTCTCCACCACCCGACCTCCATTCTTTGATGGCGCTGACTTCCAATATTGGAGATCAAAGATGGAATATTATTTGAAGATGGATATCCATACATGGTTCGTGGTGAAGGAAGGATTCATCCCTCCTAAGGATGATGAAGGTAAGGAACTCGAATCATCTCGGTGGACTGCCGAACAAACAAGGAAGAGTGAAGCCGACGCTAAGGCAGTTGTCACTCTACAATGTGGCATGAACAAAGACCAACTCATCAAGGTTGGTCCCTTCACGAGTGCAAAAGACTTGTGGAACAAACTCATAGAGCTCCATGAAGGCACCCGGGACTCAAGGATTGCAAAGAGGGATTTGTTCCTCAACCAACTTCAAAATCTCTCCATGAAGGAGAATGAGTCGGTAAGTGAGCTTCATAGCCGGTTCAAGGAAGTTCTCAATGGACTTCATTCAATTGATGAAAAGGTCGAAAATCGCGACCTTGTGAGGTATGTTTTGAAAGCATTTCCAAGGAATGCCTTGTGGTCATCCATGGTGGATGCCTACAAAGTATCCAAGGATTTATCTATTGTAAAATTAGATGACCTATTTTGTGAGATGGAATTGCATGAAATGGCTAACAAAGGCCCCATGGAGAAGGGGATTGCCTTAGTTGCAGGGGACCGGATCAACAAGAAGAAGAAGGAGAAAGAGATCTCATCATCTTCATCCTCCTCCGAATCCGAGTCAAACTCAGAGGAAGAAGGCAGTGGCTCCTCCTCATCCGAAATGGCGAACTTCGTGCGAAGGATGATGCGAAGAGATCGACGTTTCAAGAGGAGAGGTAATACTAGTGAATCCAAACTTGATAAGAATAATGCATCCTGTTTTGAGTGTGGTAGGAGAGGACACTTCAAGAATGAGTGTCCGAAGCTCACGAAGAAGGAGGAAAAATCCAAAAGAAAAGAAGAGAATTCCAAGAGGAAGAAGAAGGCGTTGAAGGCCTCTTGGGATGAGTCATCTTCTAGTTCATCAGATGACGAGAAGGAGGAGAAGAGTACAAGGCAAGTGGCTCTCATGGCTCTTGGAGTGGAGAGCAGTGAAGAAACTTCAAGCTTCGCAAACACGGCTTCATCATCTTCGGATGATGAAGAGGTAACTTCTCCCGAACTTGAAAAATGTTATAGAGCAATTGCATGTTTAACTAGTATGCTTAAGAAATCCAAAAATAAAGTTAAAGCATTGCAATTAGAGATTGCTCAATTGAAAGCTTCTAGGGATGATAACATTGATGACTTGCATGTTGAATTACTAGAAGATGAATTAAACTTTGAAACATGAGATTGTGAGCCTGAAATCCTCTAAGGTTGAGGAAATCAGTGATATGCATGATAATGGGTTAGTAGAGGAGAACCAATCCTTGAAGAGTGAAGTTGAGAAGCTCAAGAATATGCTTGGGAAATTCTCAAATAGCTCTAAGACCTTAGATATGATATTAAATGCCCAAAGAGCGGTCTACAATAGGGCCGGTATTGGTTACCACCCTAAGGAACCCTCTTTTGTATCTCTCATGTCTAGGACTGACATGAGACAACCTAGGACACCCAAGACTCAAAAGAAAGTTGTCAAGGCATGGGTGCCTAAGTCGTGTTTAGTTGATGCATTAGGTCCCAAGGTTTGGGTACCTAAGACTTCTATTTTTCGGATTGTGTAGGTTGTGATTGAGGGGGAGCATCTATCAACTTGGTTCGTTGATAGTGGATGATCCAAACACATGACTGGGGATAGATCATTGTTTACCACATTTCAAAAGAAGAGTAGAGGTAATGTATCATTTGGTAACAATGGTAGCCTTAAGGTCATAGGAATAGGAGACATTCAAATATCCGGATGTCTTAGAATCTCAAATGTCCTTCTAGTCAAGGGGATGAAATTTAATCTCTTAAGTGTCAGTCAATTGTGTGACACGGGTTACACAATTGATTTCCAACCATGTCAATGTCTAGTTAGACAAAATGACACCTTGGACACGGTACTAGTAGGAGCAAGAGTAGACAATATTTATCAAGTTTCATTTAAAAGTGCTACTAATGTTCTTGCTAAGTGTTTCATGTCAAAACAAGAAGAGTCCACTCTTTGACACCGGAGGCTAGCACATGTGAACATGAAGAACATCCGGAAGTTGGCCAACAAGGGACTAGTTCGAGGCTTACCGAGCATCAAGTATGGAAAAGATAAATTATGTGATGCGTGTCAAATGGGTAAGCAAGCAAAATCTGCACATAAGGTAAAAGCACTGTAAGTACTTCCAATGCTTTAGATTTACTTCACATGGATCTATTTGATTGTAGCACTATCATATCATTGAATGGAAGTAGATACTGCTTTGTTATCATTGATGACTTCACTAGATATACTTGGACTTTCTTTTTGAAAACATAAGGATCAAACCTTAGATATTTTCATTTCTTTTTGTAGAAGGGTTGAAAATGAGAAATCATCAACAATTAAGACAATAAGAAGTGATCATGGAGGTGAATTTCAAAACCAAAGGTTTCTAGAGTTTTGTCAAGATAAGGGTTATAGACATGAGTTTTCTACTCCTAGAACACCACAACAAAATGGTGTTGTAGAGAGGAAGAACCGTGCACTTCAAGAGGCTGCACGAAGCATGCTTAATGAGTACTCACTCCCGAATTACTTATGGGTGAAGCTGTTAATACAGCTTGCTATGTGCAAAACCGAGTTCTC
>JAGFNQ010008261.1:0-26770 GCA_024364735.1 Boesenbergia rotunda | reverse complement strand
GTCATCCTTTATTCACGAATTTCACGTCATTGTCCATGAGCTCATCCTTTGTCTGCGTGCTTGTCCGCAACTGAGCTAGTAGGAAAGAAAGCACGAGGTAGGGGTTTGAAACTTCGAATCCCACTTGTGTCAAAGAAAAAAAAAATCTAACCAATGCATGTGTTGGGAGGTAGGGGTCAATCAAGTCAAGTACTCCACCCATACATGAAGAGGGAGTGCCATCCAGACATAAAAGGAGTATTAACAACAAATGTATAAATTGGTCCGACTCCTTATATAGGACTCTCTCATATACACACCCACCCACACATGTTTTTTGATTAGGGTAATCTATTAAGAATATACAAAATAAAAATTATGAAAATTCTGTTTATTTAATCCTAGTACAGTAAATGTCGATTGTTAGTTTTATAGGCAATCATGGACAAGGCGCTTCTCAAAGAAAATGTCAAAAGTGTCTTTGTCGTCAACACAAATAAAATCTTTGTATGAGAAAGTACCTGTATGATCTTTGTTCTTTTATGCATCTTCTTTAAAAATACTAGTCCTGTCCTTAGTTGTATGCCCAACCAGCTTAATAAGATGTTTAATCTCTGAAGTTCAACATTGTTAAGCCTGGTTTTCTAATCAGCAATGGAAAATAAGACTTGATATGGGTAGTATCTATCTTCTAATGTATTATGGCTTTTAACATGCAATCATGCTATTGTGTTTTCAATTTACTTTACCACAAAGTGAATTTGTTATTGTTTAGTAGTGATTTGGAAAGGCACAAATTCCTAATTTTCTTTTTGTCATTCAGAAAATTGTTCTTTCTGGCTGCATTCACATAACAGCTGCTTCAATTCTTCTGGCGCTGTTTCCATCTGATTTGGAAATGGCATCCAAGAAAAGAATAATGCACGCTTTTACAGAGGCTGACAGTGGCAGAATGAACAACAATGTAAGGCTAGAGAAGCCGTTAAAATTATTTGCCTTTAGTAGTGTACGTGAGGTGGATATTTCTAAGTGCCCAAAGTTGCACATTGTTGCCACAATTAAATGTTTAGCTTTGGCATTTCCATCACTGAGTATCCTGAGGGCCTCTCACTGTTCACAGTTTAAAATGGAAGATTTATATTTTTTGATACAAAACATTCCTAAACTCACTGAAGCTGACATTTCTGTTGATGTGAGTCCTCTTTTACCTGCAAAAGTATATGTTGTATCTACAAATATTGAAGAATATCGTGTTTCCAATACCAGTTCATATGCGATGCTAGAAGATAAATCGTTGCTCAGTGTTGCTAGGTCCACATTGGAAAATCCAATTATGTCAAATATCTCAAAACTCACACTCGAGGGACGGCGTGATATTACTGGTAAGACTGCAACATCCTTTGTTAAATATCTTAAACCATAGCTCTTGGTGAAAACCTGTCTTCACTTATTATTACTCTATTTACGTCTCAACAGGATAGTATTATGGAGATGATATATTTAGTTCATTGCTCACAATGTACTTATCTAGTATTAGAAAAACTGTTTTTCATATATATTATTTATTGTTTTCTATCAGTTGATTTTACCATTCATAACTGGGCAGTTATAATTTCTTGTTCATTTATTTCCAGACGTAGACTTGTTGAAGATATCTGCTCTCTGTGTTTCTTTATCTTACTTAAACATCAAAGGTTGCACTGCGGTAACAGATATGGGGATATCAACACTTGTAAGCAAGTGTCTGAAGATCCAATCTCTTTTGCTATCATATACATCCTTTGGTAGAAATTCAATTGAGGTGCTTTGTTCAGACTGCTTATTGATTCAGAAATTTACGGAAGTCAATGATCACAAATATTCAAAGACGATTGCCTATAGGCTCCAGCAGCTTCATATTGATGGTTGTAAAGGTATTGAAAAAATTCACTCTTCTAATTCAACATCCACAAGCTGAAAATAGGCATTTTAACTTGAACTTGAACATTACCGGAACTATGATGCTACAACAACAACCTATCCTTTATCCCACTAAGTGGGGTCGGCTATATGGACTCCTATGCCATTGGACTTGATCCCCTAACATTATTAGAATTTTGATGTTGGAGGGAAACTATTGATTATTCATTTTGTAAACAAGTACTGAATTTGGATTTTCAAAATTGATTTGGATGCATAATTGTTTTCTTGGCTTTACATGACTTATCTATACAAGGATAGCAATGGTAAGTTAAAGTTCTTGTGCAGGTGTGGACCGTGATTCTCTATCACAACTGATGTGTTGTTCATACATGTTGAAGGAACTGATATTAAAGGATACTGCTATTAATGATGATGCTCTTTACAATTTTTCGGGTTCCTTCCTTGAAAGTCTTGATGTTTCAGAGACTCTGGTAATTACCTTTTTAACTCAACAAATTTCTTTTTAAAGTAATATTTTGTATCTAGATTAATAATTCCCTTTTGTTAATTTTGTCTGATTCTCAGTGAGTTTATAAACTGTTTCCTTGTGGACCATGCTTTATCATTCCTCTCATTGCATCCTATTGTGCTAATCTAAACTAGGTTTATGTTCAAATAGGCATGCATGCAAACTAGCAATAAGTTTTGTTATTCTTTATTTTTCCAAATCATGTGGCCAAAATTTAAGTTTTGTTATTGTTTATTTTTCCAAATCATATGGCCAAAATTTAGTTTGCTAAAACACTAAAGCACTAACTGGCTGCTGTATCCTCTGATAACCAATGTTTGACGTGTGAGTTTTAGAATTAATAAAAATTTTGGGATTACAACCTTAAAGGTGAAGTGTGCTGCCTTAAGTGGTTTAGTTTTGTTATACAATATATGAAACCTAGTCTAGGCTTTACCTTAGTCTGATATCTTTGTTTAGATAGAACCACCAAACATTAGAGCTAGGCAAAGGGGAGCATGCCTCTGCTCATAGACTGACCTTCAAATCACTGTGATTTGAAGTCGGAAGTCGGAAACTATGTGAACAGCATGCATGTGCTGACAACTCGACTACCAAGCCGCTATGACTTTTGGTGAATGTGATCATCAGTCCTACAACCTCAGCTCGGCGACAACTGTGCCTCACCCAGATGCAAGAACAACCAGTATCAACATCTGCTTCTTATTCGACTTCTTATCTACTCCAACTCTCACTATTTTTCAAATCATGATCAAAGGGATTGCCGCCTGCTCATTTTGTTTGCTTAGATTTTACTCTGCCTGTATGTGAATGTCACGCTTTCATTATTTTCACACCCACCCATTTTTTTTAGCTTAGATGAGTTTTCCTAGTTTAGTATCTGGAATCGGGTCATGTTTTTTTGTTTTTCAAGCATATAAGATCTATGCTTTAGCTCAAGGGTGAGTGGTGGATAATATAGAAAAACTAATCTAAGGTTTACCTGGTCTTGTGGCTAGGTTTAGATAGAATTTGCTATCTGGATAAATTTAATCATACTCAAGGATTATAATTCCGAGTTATAGTTCCATACAATAATCATACTTATAGTCTCTCCTTTCCCACTATTCTACAACTTATATAAAAATGACAGACCAACTTGAGATAGGTTGCTTTTGTTCTAGCTTTTGATTTATTTGTGCTTGGAAAATTCAGGTTTCTTGGGAAGCTTTGTCATTGGTAATTAGGAGAAACCCAGATATTCGATGCTTGAAAGCAACTGGTTGTACAAATCTGAATCAGTGTGTCGGAGAGAATCTGGCGTTAACAAGCTATAATGACATAAGAGATCACTTCTTTGAAGTCACTCGTCATTGCATTCTGGAAGAAATGGCATTTGGATGGGGATTTTCTTCCTTATCAATGGAAGAGCTGCTACACCTGAATTGCTTAAGGGGCATAACTATTGGTCTTGGTGCATCACCAGGCCATCATATGCTGAATGCTCTTCCCAAAATTTGCCCCATGTTGCAGTCTGTTATTCTCATTTTTCAGGTAAAACTTAACACCGTGTCATTTAATCTCACTTGATGCCTTTTCAATCTTTTTTGCTTTTCTTTTATGCAGGTAATTTCTGACAGTATTTTAAGAAGTATTGGGGAATCATTAAAAAACCTAAGGCTTTTACATCTATGTTGTTGTCTTGGTGATTTGACTTCCTTCAATTTTATGGCCGGAATGCATCTTCTGAGGATATTAAGGTTAGAGAGGGTAACCCCATGGATGACAAATGAGGATTTGTCTGTCCTTACTAAGAACTGTCCACTTGTGTTAGAGTTTTCATTGACGGGGTGTAAACGTCTTGATTCAGGTGTTGTACCGCAGGTGTTTGTGCATTTTCAATATATGCATAATGTGTATTAATTGCTTTATTGTTCCAAAACTTTCATGTATTTTCAGCCACACAACAAATCATTGCGGATGGATGGCCAGGCTTGACATTTATCCATTTGGAGGTTTGCATGCTTTTCGTACTATTTCCTTGTGCTACAAAAATCTGAATGCTACTGCTAATATGTTGTCGATTATATTTAGGGTGGGAAAATTATTGAAAATTTATACTGAAAAATTTATACTGTGATTATTTTCTTGGGTGGTTTTCGAAAGTACACTGATTTATGATGAGCTTTGTTTTTATGAAAAGAACCACTAAAATATAAAATTGAAGGAGATATAAGTTCCAAAAACATATTTAAGATTATTGTGTTTATAATAAATTTTATTTATATGATTTAATAATTTTGAATTTATAAATGATATGAAATTTATACTGTCGAAAATCTGGTATATCGAAAATTCGGTATACCAAATCTTTGATAAAATATCGATATAATTTTCTTTATATCGAAATTTTCAGTACGATATACGATATCATATATAAAATTCGGTATTTCATACTGAACCAATCCTAATTATATTTATCAATAAATGAAAATCATTTTGGAATGCTTAAGAAAATTATCTTTAAATGAAGTAGCATTTGAAGTTAAGTTTTAAGCAAGCTAGATGATACAAATTTCAAAAACATAGCATATCTTATGCCTTGCAGGATCTTGTAACTTTCCATTTCTATTATCAAAATTCAGGAAAGCTAGATGCAAATTTTTGAATTTTGTAGTACAACTGCTAGTATTTGTTGCCCTCTGGTTGCTGAGATTTACCTTATCTTTACTTGTCAGTTTATATATATATATATATATATATATATACCTAAAAGCTTATGAATTGCAGGAATGTGGACAAATTACTTCAAGTGGGGTTTCTTCTCTTTTCAATTGTAAGGCTATTGAGGATTTATTGCTGCGGCACAATGTGAGTATTTAGCTAATGGTGGCAAAGTGAGTACTTAGCTAATGCTTCTATTCAACCTAGTCCATAATGTTCTCCATTAAACATTAAATTCAAAGTCTTTATCAGTTCTCTCATCTTTTGTTTGCTTGTTTCTTTTTTCTCTTCCTAATTTTTTGTTATTCTGGGACGTTAGAACTGATCACAGGGAAAAGAGATTATGGATAGGACTAGAATTACGCTGCAATTGAAAATTTGTCTCTCTCATCGTTATTATTTCATGATCACAGGGAAAAGGCATTGGAAGGAAATTCATACATGATGCTACTTCTTCCGTAAGTTATATTCCCTCTCCAAAACCATTTTGTCTATGACTTTGACGATTGATAACTCAATAATTGTTTTTCCTCATCATTATAGTTGCCACTCCTACGGAAACTAGCATTGGATCTCTGCGATGCTTGTGAAGGAGGTTTTGACAGTCCACAAGTAAGGGGCCTTGGTTATCAAGTTTATCACTCGAGCTTTTAAACTTTATTCTCAACTATATTCTTCATTTCAGTATGCTGAAAGGTGCTTTCTCAATGCGGTGATGATAAGTCGTTGCAAGTCCCAGAAATGTGCATTCGAGTCTCTTGCGGTTGGGAGTTGTCGGTCAGTGCACAAGGACACAATCGTTCTTGAATGGAACTGCAAGGAGGCAAGAACATCAGTGGTGAAGGAGAGGATCTAGGTCACAAAACTATATCCTTGCATGGCATTGCGTGTTATTCATTAGATTTAACATTTCATTGCTTAAATTTTGTTTATATGGACCTTATGTATGGTAGACGGTTTTCCAACTGATTTATCTATTGTAAATTTAGAGTAGAGTTTATGGCTATTCAAACGTCGATCTTTAAAATATTTATTCGTAGTGAAATTGGAACTCTGATATTGCCCTTCAAGTGTTCGTGGTGAATATATTTGTAAAGTTTTTAGATTATTCATGCGATTGCACACTCTAAAACAGCTTCATTATAAATATTCAAATCCGACCAATTCAAATTGGGTACCATTCAGCCATCTTTTCTTGAAATTGCTAAGAGACAGTTTCATTTTTTTTTACTCTAAAAAAAATGATAACGTTCATTTCAAACGGTCAAATATCATTGATCTCTCAACTAGATACAGATAGATAAATTACGTAGAATAATTTTGCCCTAGCACAATAACTTTTTGCATAGAAAAAGTTAGGCATCCAATGAACATTTTGTATCCATTAAGAATTGACTTCAAGATCTATTAGAGTAAATACTCATGTAGGCATTAATTGTGCCAACCCGTAGTGGCGATGATGGCTTCATCTTTGCTACAATAGCATGGAGGCTAGTGCGCCCTAGGCTATGATGTAGCGGTTAGGTTCCCTAAGTGATTAATCAGATATTTAAGAATCGAATCCTAACTACGATATACTATAGAGTTTTTTCTATGGTGGGACGATAACCCTAAAAATGTTGATCATTTGAATGAGTCTCCACGAGCGCTTTTTACTTTACAATATAATCAAGAAATTTTCATTGGATTTAACATTTCATTGCTTAAATTTTGTTTTTATAGTCTCTATGTATGGTAGACGATTCACGATTCTCCAATTGATTCATGTATTGAGTAAATTTTAGTTATAGTTTATGGATATTCAAACTTTGATCTCCAAAATCTTTATAAAATTAGAACTTTGATATTGCCCTTGGATGTTCGTGGTGAACATATTTGTAACATTTTTAGATTATTCATGCGATTGCACACTTTAAAACAGCTTGATTATAAATATTCAAATCCGACCAATTTAAATTGGGTACCATTCAGCCATCTTCCCCGGGAATTGCTAAGAGGACGTTTTCATTTTTTTTAGAGTAAAAAAATAATAATGCTCAATTTAAATGGTTAAATATCGTTCATCTCTCAACTAGTTACAGATAGATAAATCATGAAGGATATTTTTGCCCTAGCACGATGACATTTTGAAGAGAAAAAGTCAGGCATCCAACTAACATTTTGTATCTATTGGGAATTGACTCCAAGGTCTATTGAAGCAACTACTCATGTAGGTACTAATTGTGTCAAACCATAGGGGCGATGACGACTTCATCTTTGCTACAATAGGATGGAGGCTAGTGCGCCCTAGCCTATGATGTAGTGGTTATGCTCCCTAAGTGATTAATTAGATATTTAAGAATCAAATCTTAACTACGATATACTATAGAGATTTGTCTATAGTGGGATGATAAATCTAAAAATGTTGATCATTTGGATGAGTTTCCATGAGTGATTTTCAATTTTCAATATGATCAATGAGAAATTTTCATTAGATTTGACATTTCATTGCTTAAATTTTATTTTCATTAGATGAGAAAATTTCATTACTTCGCCCTTTGTCAATAATCTAGCTCTTCGAAGGCCCTGCACATTAGTACGAATGTGAGATGCGCAACCGGTATCTAATACCCAAGAAGAAGAAATAGATAGATTGACTTCTATAATAAAAATACCTGAGGCAGAAGTCTCACTTCTTTTCTTCTTTACTTCCTCCAGGTAGAGTTTGCAGTTCCTCTTCCAATGTCCGATCTCACCACAGTGGAAGCAGGTCCCTTCCTTAGGCACCCCGCCTTTGGCCTTGGGTGTAGTAGAGTTGGGCTTGCCTTTGGCTTGGGTCTTACCCTTGCCTTTAGGTTTCCATTTGCCTTTGTCTTTCTTTACCATCAGTACATTACTGGTCTTGGTTTTCTTGAGATTGAGTTTAGCAGTTCTCAACATGCTGAGCATATCAGGCAAAGACTTGTCAATTTCATTCATGTTATAGTTCATGACAAATTGATTGTACTCTTCTGGCAACAATTGCAGGATAAGGTCCGTGACCAACTCTTGTCCCAGTGGAAATCCTAGTCTTTCAAGGTTCTCGACATACCCAATCATCTTGAGTACGTGAGTTCCTACAGGAGTTCCTTCTTGTATCTTGCATGCAAATAGGGCCTTAGACACCTCAAACCGCTCGTGCCTAGCTTGCCCTTGATATAGTTGTTTTAGGTGCTCAACCATATCATGTGCATCCATGTTCTTGTTGATGCAGTTTGACCCTGATTGTTGTTTTGGTGTTGACACCGATTTAAGTTTAGGTTAATAAGTTGAGTCTGGTTTAAGTCCTGGTCGGGGACTGGGCACGACTCCCGGTGAGTGAAGCCGGGTTACGAAAACTCCGGTGAGTGAAGCCGGGTCCTGGTGAGTGAAGCCAGGTGATTGAAAACCTCGGTGATTGAAGCCGGGTCCTAGTGAGTGAAGCCAGATGATTGAAACCCCAGTGAGTGAAGCCGGGTCCTGGTGAGTGAAGCCAGGTGATGGAAATCCCGGTGAGTGAAGCCGGGTGATTGAAACCCTGGTGAGTGAAGCCAGGTCCTAGCTAGGGAAGCTAGGTTGAACGAAGTCCTAGTGAGTGAAGCTGGGCACGAAGTCTTGGTCCGCGGGACTGAGCATTGCGTGTACTGGTCGGAGAGGGCACGCGAGCTCGTTCTCTGGGACCAGAATGAGTCAGAGAAGGCTAGGAAGGTTGTTCTCTGGACTTAGGGCTGATTTGGTCGAAGCTGGATCGGTCTGGAGACCGATCAGGGAGTTGGCACGAACTCCTGTTGTGGATCGATTTGGTGATCGATCCAGAGAAGTCTGATCGTTCTGGTGAACGTTCAGAGGGAGAGCCAAATGCTTCTGTTCGGCTCCTGATTATTCTGGTGAACGATCAGGGAGAGAACAGAAGGCTTATACTGGGGTTCTGATCGTTCTGGTGAACGATCAGGGAGAGTTCAGAGCTCTTCTGTGTGGAACTTTGATCGGTCAACCGATCAAATTGTAGGACATTTCTCATCCTGACTGATCAGGATGGCTCCTGATCAGTCAGGGAGTGACCTGATCAGTCACCAGACCGATCAGGGCACAACTTGATCGGGCAGGTGACCAATCAGGGGCTTTGGCTTGCGGAAGCTGGAGAATGCTCCATCAAGTGTTGGATCGGTCCGGTGACCGATCCACGATCTGTGATCGGTCAGTGTGACCGATCACAAGAAGTCCGCGATCCCAGTTTTCTCACTGTGGATCGATCAGACTGATGCCTGATCGTTCAGGGCTCTCCCTGATCGGTCTGGTGACCGATCAGGGTCATCTCTGAACGGTCTGTGGACCGATAAGTAGCTGAACTTTAATTTGAAAACGCTGTCAGACGCTCTGATTTCCTTCTGAACACTACTGATATCTGCTCTGATTCTTCTGGTATTTGATTCTCCGTTGATTTGTTGTGCTAAACATCTGCTAAGTGTGCAGGTAATGCAGGGATTACTCAAGGAGGGTCAACCGGAGTCTTTCGCTACGTCAGTTTTGGCTGTTTTCCTTTCGCAAAATACAACGTCCTCTGGCACGAGCTGCAACGGCTGGGAAGCTGACAAACTAACCTGGGGCTCGACTGGAGAGGGTTCAGGGAGTCCAGAAGAGGTCAGGGGTAGCTGGGCTGTTGCAGAGGAGCGTCTGGTGACCTGGCGATGGGCAGCAGGTTTAAGAGTTCTGGCGAAGAAGAGAAGGGATCTCTCTTGCGAGAACGCTCATCATTCCGCTCTCTCGCGACAACTCTCATTCATCCCGCACCTTGAAGCATACTCTTGAGCATTCTTTGAAGCCTCTGCAACTTGAGCACCTTGAATCAGAGGAGAGCTTGGCGAGTCCATCAGCAAGTAGACACGAAGAGCGGGGAGCTCTTGCGTGAGAGTTGTGTTGGGTGAGCTCGGTGAAGTGTTTCTTTCTGTGTGTTCATTGTGCTCTGTAAGTTTGTTTTGTCTCTGTTCTTTCATTTCATATATCTATGTTGAGACTTGCTGTGGAGAGGTTTCTCCACCGAGAAGGAGGTTCCATTTGATATCCAGATTTCCTGGGGCTTGATCTGCCGACGATCAAGGGATCGCCCACCTCACGGGCACGTCAAGGAGTATGGGAAAGTTATCCCCGAACATTGTAAACCATTTTTGTTAGCGTCTTGAATTCGTGTTTAGTTTTAGGGTTCTTAGTTTCTGCATTTCTATTTTTGTTTGTTGCTTCCGCTGCAAACTTTGAAGTGCAGATAAGTTCAAAAAGAAAGTGATTTTAGTGTCTGGCTACATTCACCCCTCCTAGCCATCCAAGCACCAACAGTTCTCATGTTGCTTCTGAAGCTCAGAATTCATGGTGGCAAGCATGAGGCATGATACATCGAGTGCATCATCCTGATGCTTCTTGTAAGCATCCTTTTCGGCGCGGGTGGCGGTAGCGTCGGGTGCTTCTGGAAGAGATTGGTCTAGGACATACAGTTTTCGTTCTTGTTTGAGGACGATCCTCAAGTTTCTATACCATTCCAGGAAATTAGCTATGTTGAGCTTGTCCTTCTCAAGGACGGATTGTAGAGAGAGAGAGAGTATTTGACGTGTTAGACGACATGATGATCTACAACAGTAAAATATGCAGAAATAAGTATCATATCTAGATCATTTAATTAAGCCTTTAATTAAATGATACTCCCACTAAATCGTATAGCTCTGGTAGGGGCTAGTCATGGATGTAGGCAAACTCAATTTGCCAACACTACTAGCTCCAAACCAAATAGCGATCATATTCATGTGGGACATGATGCATATTATACCTCATCTTGAGTTAGCTTTGGCTAATCACCTAAGACTTGGTATAATTAGGTAGGTAATATTTTACCAATTGCATCTTATGCAACTCTTGGAAACAAAGGGTCAAGATCCACATTACATCATCTTGAGTTAGCTTTGGCTAATCGCCCAAGACATAGTATACTTGTTTTCTTACCCAATTTTCCTAACTTTTGGGATATACCTCTAAGTTTCTCAATCTAATTGAGGGGACTTAGTTAAGTCTCACCCAAAATTTGATAGCGGGACATCACAATTGTCCTCTCGCACTCTACCAAAATAAAATGTGTCACTTTGCTTTGGCAAACCCAACAACAAATGATTGAGGTAGTTTATGAGTACCAAACTTTGGTAGGCATATCGAGTTGACTTAATTAAGATAAATATCTAATCATGCATCACATACACACACATTGCATATATCAACATATAAGCCGTAAAACGTGACATGGTTATGGCCCGTATACTACGATCTTCTCAAGCTAATGAGAAAATCGATGGTCAACCTAGGAATAACATCTTCTCCAAGTGCATCCTCCGGTTGTCATGTGTCGTTGGCATCCTTCTTGTAACTTCATTCTTCAATGGACACTCCACAACTTATTTTGTACATTACAAATGAGGAAAACTCGAGTTACATTCGAGTCTAAATCTATTTTATAACTAGGAAAAATAGAAACAAGGCACAACATATAGGCCGTATTATGAATTACATTACAACATGCACGCACACACATATGCATCCAATCACATTGGGGTTAAGGTGTTGGGTGTGAACCCTTGGTTGGCTTGGCGGTTTCCTTCGCAATCATGGGGTCAAACATGAGGGACCTCTCTATGTCTACGGACTAAAAAATTTAATCCAAATAGAGACCCGTCTCCCAAACAACCGTCTCGTCATCGTGTTAATTAATCCAAGTCACAACTTAGCCAAAACCAAGGTTAAGGCCTTGTAACTTTCCGGATTAATTAACCGTGAAAAAGACGATGAATGGATCGCCGGTTTTTATGTTTATCTTCGGGGTCCATGACATAAATTAATTATCATATTAATTAACAAATAAATAATCTATGATAATTAATTAACAACATGCAATGATAAGAAACATAGCATGAAATAACAAGAAAACAAAAGGAGCTAGGGAGAAGTATACCTTGCCTTTTACCTCGCAGTCTTCTACCTTATGACCCTCCCCTCCTGGACGTCGTGTGGGCGACGGGCTACCAAGACGCGGAGTCACCAAGGCTTGCCAAAATCTCCTTCTTTAATCCACTTCCTTCTTGCCAACAAAAACCATAGCTAGGGTTTCCGGCCAGCCTCCTTCTCCTTCTCCTTCTCCGATCTGCCTCTTATACTCAAAGACTTTGTTGTTTTCAAAATGTCATACACCTAACCCCTTGATCCTTCACATGCCTAAAAGCTCTCGCTACCAAGGCCTTAGTGAAAAGATCTCCCTAGGTCATCTTCTGATGTAATCTAGGCAACAACAGTTATTCCTCTCTTGGGTGGTACTTACGTTTTATGTGTTTACTTGCCTTATGGACTCGTGATTCCTTCGAGTTTGCAACTGCATCATTTCAATCACAACAAATGTGATATCTCTGAGCAAACCAGGAATCACATCGAAATCTATCTTGAAGTTCCTGAACCAAGTAGCTTTCTTGGCTGCCTTGCAGGCTACCAACCATCTAGCTTCTATGGTAGAGTCCTTAATGCAGCCGCTGCGCAACACTCTCCCATACTATGGTTCTACCTCATAAAAGTAAATACAAAACCCTGAGGAATACTTATATTTGCCCCTTAGATATCTGGTCTCGTTTTCAGCATACACGAGGCTTCCTATAGCCGATGCTAAAGGAACCGCCATTACCTGCTCTATCTCCTTTGATAATCTAAACATATCTCTTTAGATAGAATAGCTCTAAAATTGAAAAGTATCAAACTTTTCTTGGAGGTATCCATGCTAAAACAAGTTAGGACTGATAGATCGCTTGTGTTTGCTAGAGGGGGGTGAATAGCAATTTTCGAACCCCTTTCTTCCTACACGGTTAGTTGCACAGCGGAATATACAATAAAAACAATAAAACAAAAATAAACCAATGCTAACACGGAAGATTTACTTGGTATCCACCCTGGACGGGTGACTAATCCAAGAATCCGTCGATGGATCACTCCCCGGAAAACCTCCGGCTAGCTCTCGTCGCTCCTTGTGGGTGGAGAAACCTCGCCACAACACTTCAGACGCTATCTGAGCACAAGAGACTACTAACTCACTTTAGCCAAGCGAGTTTCGTCAAGAATCTCAGCCACCACGAAGTCCTCTTTAACTAGGACTCGGGCTGAAACCCTCGCCACCAGTCGACTGCCCCAAGGTCAGTCGACTGGTGCCACTGAAATTTGACCGTTGCACCCCAACGTTCGAATTCTCAACCAACTCACCAGCCACCTACCAGTCGACTGCCCCAAGGGCAGTCGACTGGTCCCAGGCTGAGACCCTTCTGTGAGTTTCATCAGTCGACTGCCCTCAAACCAGTCGACTGGTCTACTCACATACATAAGGTTACCCTTCCCGAGTGCATTCCACTCCGCACTCGAACCCTAGGATTTCCCGAGTACAATCACACAACACTCGTTCGACTGGTCCCAGGCTGAGACCCTTCTGTGAGTTTTATCAGTCGACTGCCCTCAGACCAGTCGACTGGTCTACTCACATACCTAAGGTTACCCTTCCTGAGTGCATTCCACTCCGCACTCGAACCCTAGGATTTCCTGAGTACAATCACACAACACTCGTACCCTCACGACTCGACTAACTCCTCATCCGCAGCCTCGACTATTGCCTTCGCACCCTCTTCATCTTCGGCTCCCGTCCCTCGGATGCACGCAAGCCTCCAGCTTGCCTCCATGCCATCCTTCACGCATGGCTCGAAGTCCGCGCCCATCAGCTCATCGCCCCTTCTCTCCAAGGTCCATCGGGTGCACACAAGCCTCCAGCTTGTCTCCATGACACCCTTCACCGTACCGAGGCCGTCCAGTCAAGTCCATATGTGTAGCCTGTGCAACCTGCACACTCAACATACACATATAAGAACACAAGGGTAAACCTAATTTAAACCCTTTGCCCAAACATCAAAATACTTGGTCACTCCGGACCACAGATTGCCTCAACAATCTCTCCTTTTTTTATGTTTGGCAATACGTTTAAGTTAGGGAAACAAGATAGTAGTCAAATAGCAAAATAATGCATATGCAATGTAAAAATAGATTCTATCCCAAGGCATCCCACACCTAACCCTCCAAGTTAGGATTTTCCACACCTAACCGTCCAAGTTAGGACTTTCTCACACCTAGCCCTCCAAGCTAGGACTTTCTCACACCTAGTCCTCCAAGCTAGGACTTTTACATACCTAACTCTCCAAGTTAGAACATTTCACCAAAACGAGCTTTTTAAAGCTTTTCCCAAGCTCCCCCTACACTGGACTTACAAAGGCTTTTTAAGAACCTCTCCAAGGTTCCCCTTACGCCATGAATGGAGCAATCATGCTCCCCCTACACTGGACTTACAAAGGCTTTTTAAGAACCTCTCCAAGGTTCCCCTTACGCCAATAATGGAGCAACCATGCTCCCCCTTCATCTCAGCTCCCCCTAGACCTAGGGTTTCCCACAAAGGTGTGTTTGGTTTCCCAACTTAAACCCAATACTTCTCCCCCTTTGTCTAACATCAAAAAGACTCCAATAATATCCCAATTATTGGATCTTTTAATCCCTAATAATCATAAACAATGTGTACTAGCCCCCCATACACTTGTTTTGCATCATTTGGACACATACCCAGCTGCTGAAATATAATTCAGTCTTTACCAGTCGACTGCCCCCCAGGGCAGTCGACTGATACTCTGAAAATCAAAATTTCAGCCTTTCTGACGAAATTCAGAAATGCACCAGAAATTCTATAAATCTCCAAAAATTCCTAAATTTTGTGGAGACATTTGTGGTACCCATACCTACTTGGAAAAAATACATTCCAAAATGTATCTATCACCATTCTCAAGTTTGACACAAAACCCAAAACTAGTAAAAAAGTTCACTCAAACCTTAACCAAAGGTCCTAATTTTGGTTTCCCCTTGATGTATTTGCCCATGCCAATCCACAATGTGTCCCTAGCATTGATTTACATGGCAATTACACACCAAAAATCAATTTTCATACAATATGACCCCAATGCCATATTTCCATGCATGAAACTCAAAAATACCGTGCCAAAACCCAAGAATTGAGACTCAAGTCCGTCTCCAATTCTTTTGGCACACTCCATGGTTCATCTAGACCTCTAGGAGGAACCCTCCAAAGATCCATTCACCATATATCCCAAAGGCTCCTAGAGCTCCCCCTTGAGCTCTTAGCCCTAGCCACCTCCCTAGATGACTTAACCATCACTAGGCCACATCGGTGTTCCACCGGTGACTCTTGGCCTACAGACTTGACACTCTTAACCTTAGACACCTCGTTTTTAGTTAAATCCTTCTTTTTCCCTTTTAATGGCATCCCCTTGCCATTTTTGGACTCCCTGACGGACCCGATTTAGCTAAGTTAAGTTGTCACGAATTGTGGGACCATCAGAATTTAGATATTTATAAAATGCTGGAAACCCTTTTTGCAATCAAAATATGAAAACGTAGCAAAGGGGCCACAGGTCGTATTTTTCCTAGGGACTAGTTGAGAGTTTGTTCGATTCGAGCTCATGTTTAGGTGTCGTTTCTGAATTGGGGTTTCGAATGTGATTTGGGTTTTAGGTTCGCAATCTGAAATGAAATCGCATGGAATTAAAGGAACTTAGCTAATAAGCTAAACAAGTCATGGCAATCAATAACTCAACCAATGAATAATTTATCCAACTAATGCAACCTTGTCCAATTTGGAAATAAAAACTGTTATCAAATCAATCCAGATTCTGATTGATACTGATTTAGAGAGCTGCTTCAGGAATTACACATCCAAACAAATCAAATGCAAATCATTCTATAACCAAACAGCTACAAACTTAATGCCAAGCCTTTACTTGATACAAAAGTGTAGCAAAGGAAAAACTTGATACCAAGATGGATACAAACTTGCAAGTAGTAAAACTGATGCTCCAAGAGCTGATAGTAAATGCAAAGAATTTCTTCCGGATGAACCACTCATAACTAACCAAATGCAAGGCAATCTATAAACAAACTGATACAAAATAAGTGCCAAAACTTCCCTTGACCCAAGTGCAAAAATTGCAAGCCTAACTTGCTGAAATTGTGAGATTTCAATTCAAAACCGAGCTGACTACGCAGGAAGCTGATTTCAAGATTAAAAACACATTGAAATTTACATTCAACTTGGCACAAACTTGTGCTGGAATTTCACTTGAAACATAGTGAAAAAGTGAAGCAACTTGATACACAAAGAAGGTGTTCATGTGCCAAAAAAACTGCTGCTAAATGCAAAAACTGTGACTGTCAATTCAGAAATAAATTGATCAATTCAGCTGGAAGGTGAGGGTATAAATGAAATGCTATGCATAAACTGAAAGAATTTCGAATCTAGAGACTGATCAAGCTAAAACACATCTAATGAGGGATCAGAATGCAGAATTTGCAGAATTGATGACTGCAGAATTTGATGTGCAGTCTTTGACGTGCAGAATTTAACTGATCTATGCAAGAACTAACTGTCATGCGAGAATGAATGAGAACTTCAGGAGTTGGAAACTGATCACTCAACATAGCTGATGCAGAAATGAAAATGCAGAGTCTGATGCAGGACTAAGTTGATTGTAACTACTGCCGAAATGTAACCAGATTTCCAATGCAGAAATGTAATGGATCAAATTGAGATCTGATACAATGCTTCACTAAATAGGGAACCTCTTTATAAGCTGAATTCGAAAATGTAGAAACAAAATTGGAGAATGCAGACTTGGGGTTGATACGAAATCTGAAATTGCAGAAATAAAGGATTGATATGCAGAATTAATTCAAGCTGATCAAAAGTTTCAGAAATAGAACTGAATGGAAAACAAAAGCAGATTTAATGCATTAACAAACTAAATGCTATCTTCAATTGCAGGGAATAAACTAAACACAACTGAATTCGAAAGAAGCTACAAAAATCAGAAATGAAATGGAAAAACAGGGTAAAAATTGATACTCAGCTGATACGCAACAATAAAATTGGCACGCAAGCCAAATAAACCAAAGTAAACTGAAACTAGAAGCTATTGTTCACTAAACGCGCTCCTAAACTACTTAACTTGAAGATTAAAAACTTAATTAAGCTAAACAATTCAGAGAAACGAACTTGAGTATTCTAATACAAAGACAGAAATTAAACCAAGTGCAGAGATAAAATTACAGCTACAAACAATGAAAATTAACCAAATAAACTAATCCTCAATCGCTCCCTAGCTCAAATACTCCTTGTTCGTCACGCAAGGGTGAGCCTAGAACCCGCAAGCTCAACAAATCAGTGGAAAACAGCCCTTGCGATTCAAATCCAGCTCAGCTTGCTCAAATCTGAAATTCCCATTCGGTATTCTTCAATTCAGCTGTGTCCGCGATTGATGATGAGTTGGGGATGATCCAAGCAATCTAGGGAACCCCTCCAGAAGCTCAGGTGGATGGAAATGGAGCACAACCGATCCAAAGGCATCAAATGGCAGAGCTGCGGAAACCTCTCAACAACCCTATTTCTTGGGCAAATTGAGGCTGGAATTTCACCGAGAAGCTTTCCCACTGA
The DNA here is from genome assembly GCA_024364735.1 of Boesenbergia rotunda. Classification (NCBI taxonomy): domain Eukaryota; kingdom Viridiplantae; phylum Streptophyta; class Magnoliopsida; order Zingiberales; family Zingiberaceae; genus Boesenbergia; species Boesenbergia rotunda. The sequence continues at coordinate 9,059 of JAGFNQ010008261.1, read as the reverse complement.
CCTAGCACATGATCTAAAGGAGAAATTGAGGGGTCGCGCCCCGGAAATGGAGAAAAACTTGAAGAAAACTGAAGAACTCGATGAAGAAAGTAGCTGCGGCGAAGACGCGACGAGGAGAAAGCAGGGAAACGTTTGATTAAATACATAAGCATTGGACGACCCAGATTGATTTGGATGAATCCAACGGCTGATTTTGCTCTGATCTAATCCAAACTTTGATGATGATGATCTGGGGTCAGGATCTACCTCGTGGTAGCTCGGATCCTCCAGATTTGCAACGGATGGTCCAGATCAACTTAATCTTTGAATGGACGATCTAGAGCCCTCCGAGCTTGATCCAACGGTTGATTTAGCTCTGATTGGAATGAAACCTTCAGATCTTGATCAGAATGCTTGATCAACCCTAACCCTAGCTCGGATTGCTTCAGATGGTCCCGGATGGCTCAGATCTAGCCGCTCTTGAATCGGACGACCCAAATTTAATCCTAATCTTGAAAACTCGATCCGGGTCACTTCCGACTTAAGTTTGACCCAATATGCCCTAGGTCCATGAACCTTTCATGCCTACAAAAAATAGATCAAGAATTTAGTGGCCAAATAATCCAAATATGTGTGAATTTGCAATTAAGTCCAAAATAAGAGCAAGTTCTAAAACCTAGGGCAATTTCACAATTAAGCAATAAAAACATAGGTCAAACATGGATTTTGGCAATTAAAATAATCAACAAAATGGTATCTATCAACTCCCCCACACTTAACCTTGAGCGTCTCGCGAAACCACTAAGTATGTATCCCTTGGGTTTTCTTAAGCATAATTAGAAGCAAATGAAAAGAAATTACCAAAGGTTGTCAATTCTCAAAAATCTAAGCTCTATGGATTAATATCTTATCCTTAAATCAACAACTTAGCCTTTTCATCCATCATGAGTCATTGAGATGAATTTAAATCACTAGCCTTTCAAGGAAAATTTTGGTGGCTCTCTCCTTAAGTTCTAAGTTGATGATGGAAGTGGAGCTCACTCATACACACATGCTTCTTGCACTACCATAGGCTTGCTTATAATCTATTCTCCACCATCATTCATGATTAGGATCAACATATACGAAAACAAATAAAAACATAGAAAAAGGTAAAGTGTGGAATAAAAGCCAAGGAAATAGAAAATTGATGGAGTGGAAGACTTGATTGTTCAAAGATGTTTCCAATGTGCTTTGCCCCATCTGTCAGTCCTCTAGTGATATCAAAAGTGTAATGGAGTAAAACTATGGCATTGCCCTTAAAGAATTTGATAAAAAGTCCTCACTAGTCCTTTTGTGCCAATTTTGCCATTTGCGTGCCAATTTCTTCCTTCTCTTTTCTCCTGATTTTTTTTCTTTATCTATAATAAGGTCAAATATGTAATGGAGCAAGGTTTTGATTCGGATAAGAGAACTTCAATGATTCTATAGTGCCAAGTTTTCAATTTCGTGCCACCTTTGCTTTTGCTCTCTTTTTTTTTCTTTCAACTGTTGCTCTTTTCCTTTTCTTCTACTCTTAATTCTTCTACTGGAACATTGCAGATCAGATTTAAATCAAAAAATGTGAGAGATTAAGTAACAATTAGAAAATTAGATGCTCCACATTTAACCCTCACCAAACAACTCTTGCAACCCTTCTTTGATACACTCTACCTTCAAGTTGGCACACTACTTTCTTCCATTCTTTTTTTTTCGTTCAGCTGCAAATTCAGCTTCACTAAATCCATTTCAAGTCTCTGATTTCTTAAAAAATCAACATCAGTTAGCATCAAATAGACATGGAAGATTTTGATTCGTTCCACTTGAAAATTCTGCTCACAAGTCGAATTCAGCCAACTTCATTCCATTCTCTACTCTACAATTGTTTTGAATTTTTCTTGCATTTTCCTGCATCAGATTTCATCATTTAATTCAGCTTCCATTCACACTTGGCTTGTATCACTCAGTAGCTCCCAGATGCACCACTCGGTAGCAACAAATACAATTCAGATTTCTTCAATTGTTAGCAAACCTTGCATTTAGTTTCAATTCCTGCACAGCTGAATTCCAGAATTTCTTACAATGTTTCTGATTTTTCACAGCTACGTTTTAGACTCCATTCAGATTATTTTCAGCTGCCATTAGGATCCTAGCAAGTTGTTACTGATCTTCCTAGCCAAGAACAACTGCAGAAATGAAAATTAGTTCCTGCAATTTCTTTCTTTCTCTGTTCTGAATAGAACATCCACGCAGCAGCATTTCCTTTGTTCTGATCAGCATTGGATGCACTCATAACTCTTTGATACATTCATATCTTTGTTCCCTTGATTTTGAGCCTAGCAATCCTAATTCAGCTTCAACTTGGCACAAATTTTCCATTAGTTTCAGATTTTCTTGCATTTTTCTCTTCAATTCAAAATTCATTTTAGCTTCCCAAGAAGTTGAATGCAGCTGAAAACCATACTGCCAGTTCTGTTGAAACCCAGCCAAGCATTTGCTGATTTAAGAAGACCAAATTCAGTTTGGATTGATACAAATCTGTGCCAAGATTGCATTCCATCTGATTTCTCCTCTTGTCTACTGTTTTCTCAGCTTGCATCCTCAGTTTAAATGCTCTCCATAATCTCTGATAGCTGTCGGGTGGTTTTGATTAATTCTGCTCAGCAATCCTTTGCAACAAAACTAAGTATCAGCTCACACTAGTCCAGCTGCACTCCAATAACTAAATCTGCACAGATTTTTTTTCCTTCTGTTTTGGCACCAATTACCTGTACTGATTTCAGAATTGCACAGCCTCAAATCAGTCCCTAACAGAGTGTTGCTGATCTAAACTTCCATAATTCCAACTTCTCAATTCTTCATCCAAGCCAATTCCGATCCAAGTTAGCAGATTTTTTTTTCTTTTTGCACAAACTGCTTTTCTCTTTTCTTCTTTTTTTTTTCCCTATTTTTGGCATCTGTTTTCATTTCCACTTTGAGTGTCGAATTCAACTTGAGGTTCAACTTTCTTGTATCTTCAAATGATGATCAAGAATCTTCACTTGTTTTCAATCCTTGCCCACTTCTTCCACTTGATCTCGATACAAAACTTAACTCACTTTGATCCTTGAAATTGCAAAATTTTTTTTTCTTTTTGGATCCAAATGCTTCCTTGATACAAAATGTTTTCCAAAACACTAATCACTCCCCCACACTTAAATCTTTGTCCGTCTCGGGCAAAATAGCATCAAGAAAACATCCCAAGCAAACAAATCCATAGAAAAATTAGTGTTAAGATTAGGAATAAGGAGAGACAAATAGAATAGACATGATTTTTGCCAAAATTGATGTGGAAAGGTAAATAAAGTGATTAGTCTCTATAGATGTGATCCAATCATTGAAATATGATTTTGAAAGAACCTAAGCAAGTTCTAGAGCACAATGACATATGTGTATCACAAAAGTAAGGCTAATTTTCACTAGGTAAAAATAATTCATCTCAAGTCATCAATTAAGAATCTAAAGAAAAGTAGTACTCAAGCATCCAAGATTTCATCCATGAACTCAAATCCTAAGTTTTGACAACCAAATTTAATTTATTTTCAAAAAAACTCTAAAATTGAGTCCTTGTCAATAAATGCATGTTATTTCTTTTGGTCACTTTTCCTTATATGCCTAGGAATAAATGTATCTCTTTTGGTTATCTCCATAGCATGTTAGAATCTCTTGGAAAATAAATTAAATTTGGTTGTTAAAACTTAGGGTTTGAGCTAATGGATGAAATCTTGGATGCTTGAGTACTACTTTGCTTTAGATTCTTAATTGATGACTTGAGATGAATTATTTTTGCCTAGTGAGAATTAGCCTTATATTTGTGATACACATATGTTATTGTACTCTAGAACTTGCTTAGGTTCTTTCAAAATCATATTTCAATGATTGGATCACATTTACAAAGGCTAAACAATTTGTTTCCCTCTCCATATCAACTTTTGACAAAAATCATGTTTAATCTATTTTTCTTTCCTTATTCCTACTCTTAACCCCACTTTTCTATGGGCTTGTTGGCTTGGAATGTTTCTTAATATTATTTTGCCCGAGACGGACAAAGATCTATGTGTGGGGGAGTGATTAGTGTTTTGGAAAAGTTTTGTATCAAGAAGGCATTTTGAGTCAAAAAGAAAAATTTTTGTAATGGAGGGATGGAAACAATTACAATTTGAGTGAGTTGAATTCTAAGGAGGAGTGGTTGAGTATGGAGGCAATTGAGGCATTTAGAATTCTCATCATTCTTTGAAGACCCATACGAAAAAAAAGAGACAAAATCTGCAATGAAGAAAGGAAATGGCACACAAATGAAAAGAAAAAAAAATATGTGCCAAAGGAAAGAAAATTTTTGTGGAGTTAACTTGGATCAGAAAGGGGTTGGATCAAAAATTGTAAAGTTGGAATTTTGAGAGGCCAAGATCAGGAACATCTTGTAGAGACTGAGTTGATAGCTGGAATTATCTAAATCAATGCAGAATGTTTATCTAAATCTGATACTTAAAACAGTTTGTGCAGCTGAAAATCTGAATAGTATTGCATTGAAATTTGCTGCCGAGTACTACATCTGGGAGCTTCTGAAATGAAGAAACTGAAAAGGGAGTAAGCTGCAAGTTTGACAGAAGCTAGAAGACTGAATCTAAATTTTGAGGAGCTGTAAGTTTGACAAAAGCTGGCACAAGCTGAAGGTATCAAAAGATGCAGAGATGATTGGCAGCTGTGTTAACTTGAACCCAAAGCAGAAATCCAACTCACTGATTAGAAGTTTTAATGGAATCTGAAGTAAAGTCTGAATTGAAAAGAAAAATTGCAGGAAATCTGAGACTGTTACAAAGAAATTGGTGCCAAGACAGAAGAAAAAAAAAATCTGTGCCATTTCGAGAAGAAAGAAGATTCTACACCAAAGTGAAAGGGAAATTCCAAGTGAAGCATGTCCTAGTCTGTAGTACTCTGAATTGCAGCTAGGAATGATCTGAATTGCAGCTGGGAATGATTTGAATTGTTGTTTTGACAGGAATCGAATTGCAAGGTCCAGCCATCAAAAATTTTGAAAAGCAGAAGGGCTGTAAACATGGTTGATATATGGTCGAATTTTTGATGGAGCTGTTGTCAATTCCTGCATCCGGGCTGAAGAAGAAGAAAAGGAAGAAATCAGAGCATTACAATGATGAACCTGAAACTTGAGAGTGAATAAAATGGTCAGCAAGTTTTGAAGTTGGAATCATGGAAGTTAAAATTTTGTGCTAAAGTTGAATTGAAGCAGAACAAAAATTCTGTGCCAAAAATAGTTGTGCAGATCAGAGATGAAAGTGAGCTGAAATGATACAAGCTGAACTGTTTTGAATTGAAACTAATGAAGGGTTTGCTGCCAATTGCTAGCATCTGAACTACAGCTGAATACAAGCTGAAGACAATCCGAATTGAAGGCTGTAAAAGCTGATTTGAAGCAGTGAAAATCTGTGCAGTGGTGAGGTTAGAATCCAGTTGATTGCAATCATTAAAAGTTGAATTGGATTGAAAGAAAACCACTCGACAGCTATTAGAGGTTATGGAGAGCAGAAAAATTGAGATCGTGAGCTGGAATTGCAGCAGAAAGAAAGAAAAAGAGATGAAATGCAGTGAAAGAAGTGGCTGAAATTCAACATGCTGATTAGGATTTTCGAGTGAAACAATTCAAATTCTCCACTACACTATGTGATGCTAACTGATGTTAATTATTTAAGAAACCAGATGATTCTGCCGTGGATCTAAAAAGAGAAAAAAAAAAGAAAGGAAGAAGAAGAAGTGAAAGTGGTGTGCCAACCTTAAGGTGAAGTGTATCAAGAAAAGTTGCAAGGGTTGTTTAGTGAAGTTTTACTTGATTTCTCACGTTTTCTGATTTAAATCTGATCTGTAATGCTCCAGTGGAAAAATTAAGAGCAGAAGAAAAAGAAAAGAGCAACAGTTGAAAGAAAAAAAAAAGAGCAAAAGCAAAGGTAGCACGAAATTGAAAACTTGGCACTATAGAATCATTGAAGTTCTCTTATCCGAATCAAAACCTTGCTCCATTACATATTTGACCTTATTACAGAGAAAGGAAAAGAGGAAAAATTAGGAAAGAAGAATGGAGAAAGAAATTTGGCACGCAAGGTGGAAGTTGACACATTGAGATCAATAGGGTTTTATTCATCCAAATCGAAGTCATTGTTCAAGATTAACTCCACCACATTTGTGATATCACTAGAGGACTGACAAGAGGGGCAAAGCACATTGGAAACATACTTGAGCAATCAAGTCTTCCACTTTATCAATTTTTTCCATTTCTTTGATTTTTGCTCCATATCTTACCATTTCTATGTCTTTGATTTGTTTTTGTAAATGTTGATCCTAATCATGAATAATGGTGGAGATTAGATAATAAGCAAGCCTATGGTAGTGCAAGAAGCATGTGTGTTTGAGTGAGCTTCACTTCCATCATCAACTTAGAACTTAAGGAGAGAGCCACCAACCTTTTCCTTGAAAGGCTAGTGAGTTGAATTCATCTCAATGACTCATGATAGATGAAAAGGCTAAGTTGTTGATTTAAGGACAAGATACTAATCCATAGAGCTTAGATTTATGAGAATTGACAACCTTAGATAATTTCTTTTCAATTGCTTCTAATTGTGCTTAAGATAATCTAGGGGATACATATTTAGTGATTTCGCGAGACGCTCAAGCTTAAGTGTGGGGGAGTTGATAAATACCATTTTGTTGATTATTTGAGTTGCTAAAATCCATGTTTGACCTATGTTTTTATTGCTTAATTATGAAATTGCCCTAGGTTTTAGAACTTACTCTTATTTTGGACTTAATTGCAAATTTACACTTATTTGGATTAATTGGTCACTAAATTCTTGATCTATTTTTGTAGGCATGAAAGGTTCATGGATCTAGGGCATATGGGGTCAAACTTGAGTCGGAAGTGACCCGGATCGAATTATCAAGATTATGATTAAATCTAGGCCATCCGATTCAAGAGCGGCTAGATCTGAGCCATCCGGGACCATCTGAAGCAATCTGAGCTAGGGTTAAGGTTGATCAAGCAATCTGATCAAGATCTGAAGGTTTCATTCCAATCATAACTAAATCAACCGTTGGATCAAGCTCGGAGGGCTCTAGATCGTCCATTCAAAGATTAGGTTGATCTGGTAAGAAATGGAAAAATTGATTAAGTGGAAGACTTGAGTGCTTGAGGATATTTTTGATGCTCTTTGCTTCTCTTTACAGTCCTCTAGTGATATAAAAATGTGGTGAAGTCAAACTTAAATAATTGCCTTTGATTTGGATGAAGACACCTTCCTTGTTCAAATGTGCCAAATTGCCTTTTGTGTGCCAACTTTGCTTCCTTCTCATTTTTTCTTTTTTTTTCAGATCAGATTTGTATCAAAGAACATATAATATTAAGTGAAATAGATACTCAACATAAAATTTTCACTCAAAAACCCTTGTAACTCACTCTTGATACATGTCTTTCCAAGTTGGCACACTACTTTCACTTCTTCTTCTTTCTCTTTTTTTTTTTAGATCCCAGCTCACAACACTATTTCAGATTCAGGAATCACTACTTCTTCATCCTTGCCATTCTCTGATTTTCCCAAGCAGTTACATCCCCTAGAAGTGGAAAACTTGATCCAAACTGTTTTGGATTCCAACTTCACAGCTCTCTCTTTTTTTTTTTTGCTCTGATCTAAAACCCAAACATCCCCATTTTTTTCTTGTTCTGATCATCTGATGATAAACTTTCACTTTGTGATACATTCATACATTCCCTTTTGTGATTTACACCCTCGGAAACCACATTCTAATCCCAAGTTGATACAAAATTGTTTGAGTGGCCTTTCGGAAATGGTTGAGTAGCCACTGCCCAAGCAGTTTTCAAGTTGCTAAACTGATTAATCCTTGATTGATCTCCTCCATTTACCTTACTAGAAATCTTAGCTTTCTCTTTTTTTATTCAATCAATGGAAATCTGCAATACACATTTGAATCAAGTGGCTGAATTTGGGGAAAAACATTTCTGCACTTCTATTCAAAATCAATGATCTTCATAACTAAATGTTTAGCTCTTTCTCCCTTCCATAGCTGCATTTTCCTCTATTTAATTTCAGTAACACAATGCTGGATTAGAGAACTCAGATTCAGTTTAGAGGTGTTACAAAATTGCTTGTATGGAACCAAATTTAATATAGTAAACACATTTCTGCCCTTGAACTTGGCACAGATTTTTCCATTGGTTTCAGATTTTCCTGCATTTTTCTCTTCAATTCAGAATTCACTTCAGCTTCCATTCAACTTCTGATCAGTTAGTTGGATTCCCAGCTCAGATTTTGTTCAGCTGCAAATTCATTCCATTCCATTCCAGATCAGTAGATTGGATTCCAGCCTCTGCAATAGCACAGATTTTCTGCAATGAACAAATTCTGCTGCCATGTTTCAGATTTGATCAATCTTCAGCGTAGCTAAATCCAAGGTACAGCTGCAAGTCCAAGCTTTACTGATTTTTTTTTCTATGGCACAACCTTGCTTTTGCTTGCGTGCCATTTTGCCTTTTCATTACAGAATTCTTCTTAAAAAATGCTTCACTTAATTTGGCACTGCATCACTGATTTTCAACACCCAAAAATTCAGATTTAGATGGATACTAACTGTGTCTATGCCCATTGAAATCAAGTGATACCGAAACAATCTCTTCTTCTTTGAATTCCTTGCTTTTGGATTCAATCTCTTGACCACTTCTTCTCCATTTTTGTCTTAGAATTTTCTTTTGAAATGGCACGGATTTTTCCATTGATTGCCACTTAAATCTTCAAAATATGATAAGGAAGCTCCATCTCCAATTGCCTCCATCTCTTTTTCTCTTTTTTTTTCAGATCGGATTTGTATCAAAGAACATATAATATTAAGTGAAATAGATACTCAACATAAAATTTTCACTCAAAAACCCTTGTAACTCACTCTTGATACATGTCTTTCCAAAATACTAGGTTATAAATACCATTTTGTTGATTATTTGAGTT